>BQNB010023532.1:3263-61695 GCA_026074375.1 Tanacetum coccineum
CTCATTTATAATTTAAACCTAGCCTCATCTTCATCTTCATCTCCTCTCTCTCTCATTTGCAGCCGCTCCGGCACGCTCCGGCCACCACCACAGCCACCATCAACAACATCACCACGTCCAGCACACCATCTACACCACCCTCATCATATCGATCTTCGCATCACCTCAGCCACGCCACGTACCACCTTATCACCCCGTTACCATCCTCATCATCGCGCTGTCATCCTCACCACCACAGCCGCTACACCCCATCACCATCTCTCTGCCATTACAAGGGTGATTTGGGTTTGTGGTTAGCACCAGCGGGTGCGTTTGGATGGCTGTTTAACAGCCATGATGTGCGTTTGGTGTTTGTAGAAGCTGAATCGGGTGTATTTGGGTTTGTGGTTAGCTGGTTAGCACCAGCGGGTGCGTTTGGATTTGGTATAACACGAATAGGGTGCATCCGGTTTGGTTTCCAGCGAGCAAAGGCACGTTTGGTTTTGATAAACACAGTTGGGGTGTGTTTGTTTTAGTTATAACAGCCATTAGGGGTGCGTTTGGGCTGTTGTGGAGATTAGGGTACGTTTGGGGTTTATATCAACGCCAATAAGGGTACGTTTGGTTTACGCAGGAACACCAAGGGGAACGTTTGGCTGTTACACAGCCATGGGGTGCGTTTGGTTGCTGGTCAGCCACCCGATTAGGGTGCGTTTGGCCATGACAGCGCCAAAGGTGCGTTTGGCTTGGTCCTCAGCCAACATGGGTGCGTTTGGCTTGTGTTAATAGCCATGAGGGCTGTTTGGTATAATAGAGAACGCGAAGGGAGCGGTTGGTTTATAAAAATCGGATAATAACATTTAAAAGATTTCATATATACATTTATATATTAAACCGGATCTAAATGTGGTGTTGGTTAAATACATATTTTATTTATTATCTCTGGTTCTGTGTTTATAATAACTATTAAAGGATGTGTTTGGGTTTGCAACATGTATTGAATTGAGGGAAAATGATTAACTTTTGTTAATATGGAAAACTTTAAATAAACAAATAGGTCATGCCGGGATTTTTATAAACTGCTACGTTTAGTAAATTTTTACAAATCTACTTTATTTATTATCTTGAAAGGGGCTTAAAAATTATTGAATCGTGATGACCCGATAATTAAACGTAAGCAATAATTTTTGATATTTCATTTATCTAGTCCACAACTTTACAACGTGCGTTTATTTGTATAAGGGAACTTTCTATTAAACCTTTTGGGGAATATTCGGGCGCGTGTCGAATTACTTAGTATCATTTATTTTTATCATCTTTCTTATATAATACTTGGAAGGTATTATATAATTAAACCATTTTATTTTAATTGTCACCTTTTAGATATAACACATGTCGTGTATTATATACGCTTCGAGTTATTCTTTTGGTTGTGTATCCTATTATATAATTCACGGTATGAATTATATACTTGGTTATTTTTCATTATGTAATATATATGGAATATATTACACACTCTGCGTTTGCTCTTTGATTTATTTATTTAACCAACCACCAAACTATTACAACTTTAAATCTAAATCTTTTATCAACGTGTCACGTTGACGTACTCATTCATCAGAAAACCCAAATACATCATCCTAGGCTAGTCGGATATAACCGTTAAGATAAGCTGCAACTTCTTGGTCGAACCGTTTCAGTTTCCGTTTCGTCTTGTACTCAATGTGTACATTCCCGCCCATCGTTCTTCATCATCGATGTGAGTTTATAGCCCCTCTTTCACTTGCTTTACATTTACTTTACAAATCTCGGGGGAGAATACATGCTCAATATAACTTGTTTACATATTTGTTCACAATATCTTTTACATACTATTCTACACACTTTGTTCACATACTTGATTTTGCAATTCATTACAAACACATTTACATGATTGATTTCAAATTGGTTTACATACTTATTTGCATAGCTCGCTATGGGATACATGATTTGACTTTATTTTTGGTCACAAATGCATACTTTACATTTGAAATGATTTTCGGATTACGATTTGTTTGGCGCCTGCGGGGCCAACAAGCATTACATGCCTGGGTGTTCTTGGAGGGAACACCCATGATGAGAACACATTATTTGTATCACTGCCCGAATCAGGTACATACAACAAGTCTATGTCACAGCGTCATGAACTGTAAATCACTTGGAGGGTGAGCGCGAATGTTATGAAATAGATCTATTCGGGTGTGGATCCCTGTTCGGGTGATTAAGCTATCGCAGGTAACGAACATTATAGCGTGATGTCCACGCGAATGATATAAAATAGATCTATTCGGGATTGACAACCCCCGTTCGGGTGACTAGCTATCACTGGGAACGAACGTTATAACATGTCGGATCATGTTGGGGACTACAGGGCCCCCCGACACATACATACTTGGAACATGTTGGTGACATTAAATTTGTCATGCATTATTTATAAAAATCTTTGGGATAAGATTGGTACTTTTGGTAACATAAAATGTGTCGTGCATTCTTTATAAATCTTTGGGATTTTTACATGGTACTGTGATGATACAGTGGACAAATACATTCAGTTGAAACTTACATTCATATTTAAACTAATCTATGAACTCACCAACTTTAATGTTGACACTTTTAAGCATGTTTTTCTCAGGTGAATTAGATGCTTGGATTATTTGATGTGCATTGGAGTCTTTACATTCAAGTTTTTCATGGTGATGCAATTATGGGACAACTATTATTTTGATTTCAGAAAATCAACGAGATTGTTTTACAAACGACACATTTAGAGGTCGTTCTCTTGTATCTTGTGTTATTGTATTATGAAGTAACGCCCCCTGACATATTTCCGCTGCGATACATTTTTGGGGGTGTTACAATAGTTGTTGTTGGGTTGTAGTTGTTGCATGTAGGTACTTGATGATGGTTGATCTGGGTAAAACACTGGATAATTGAGAGGATTGTTGGAAATTTCCATGAGTGCTAAAGGATCATGTGTTCTTGCAAGTCGTTCTGCTCTTAGATCATCTACCTCTTTTTGATTGTATTTTAAGAAATCATATAACTGACTGTAATCTGCTGTATGCAAGTCCTTTTTTGATGAACAATGGTAACATGTCGATTCCATTCAGGTTGTAAGTTGTTTAGGAACTTGAGATTGCTGGCAATCTTTTTTGGAAAATGTTTGTTTCTCTTGAAATCATTCATCAACTTTGAGAAAGGATGATAGTATGACTCAGTTGATTCCCCATCAGTAGAAGTAAACCTTTCCCATTCATTAAACAACTTAGCCTTTTTCTCTTGAATTCCAATTTCATAACCTTTCATCATTTGTTGAACACATAACCAGATTTCCTGTGCAGTTTCACAACTGTCAACATCAACATAGATCTCTTCAGGAAGACTGTGAAGTTCCTGTTTAAGCTCCTTTTTAGTGAGTTCCTCATCAGTCTGCTCATGAAAGGTTTCATTGACTGGATGATTATGTATGAATTTAAGTATTACAAAGTCTTGTATGGGCGGACTTGTAATAGGAAGATTGATATGACAATCGCTATGATGTTAGTTCATAGAGATCTTTACCTTATTTATCTCTAACCAGGTACTCATTTAAATATCTTGATACTCTTTGTGAATTCGCCTGGCAGTTTTACTCCCAGATTCCGAAGACGAGTTTGGAACACTCGTCCCATACTCATTAGAGCACATGCATCGTCATGTCAACCATCTTGAAGGTTATGAGAGTACGCGTATTGCACCGGGAATTATTAAGTAGGATGATTTATAATTTATTTATTTGAAAGGATTGGGACGCCTCTTCAGTTAAACAAATAAATTATAAATCGCCGAACCATGAGTTTATCATTTCTTACTTACATGAATTTGGACGCTTCTTTATGTAAATAAGAAATTATAAATGAGTGGGCTTAATGGTATCCGATATGACACGAGTATGAACCTGAAATCGATAATCATCAGAATCCGTTAAAAGGGTCTAGAGACACAATCGTGTCCTGCCACTCAGCAGAATCTTAAGGCCTCACTTGGGACTACCTTGTCACATTCTTAAGCTATTACTTTTGCCGTTGCTAATCCTCTCGATCACGAACTGTTCATGGAACTAATAGACTTGTTACACACTTGAGTTAATGGAGTTGATTCGTCCTCAAACTAGCGACTGAGTACCATAATCCGCCGTCTATCGCATAAGCTCTTCCGCGAGCTCCTCCCATTTGTTAAACTTTATTCTGGGAATATTGTTTCTCGAAATGTCCTCATTCTCGGCATCTCATCACCATTTGTTATAGTTATTGTCGTTATGGTTACTGTTGTTGGGTCCTGGAGCGGTCCCAACTGATACAACTTTATCCAATAGGTAATACAACTCCCCTTAAACGAGATAAACACCTATCGACGAAACAGATAGTTAGACTATTCATTTCGGGCCACCAGTAGGAAGACTTAGGTCGCGATACATCCTAGTACTGCCAAGTAAGTTGGGTACTTACATACATAGGTCACGTTGATGTGAATCATCGATCATTACGGATATCAGAAACTAGACACTGCCCATAAACAGTTGAGACTTTACACAGACATACTCACGCGACTACACTTCCTCCTTCGATGTTTTCAATATTAGAGACTTTCCTTAAAACGCGTGTACATCAGTCATAAGACCTGTAAGGATCTAGATTGAGATAACTATTTTGATGGATCATATAACCTGGTCAACTTAGCAAATTTTTTTTTGGTATATTGAGAATTGTCGAAACATCAAAATTTTGCTGAATAAAGTTATCATCGTTTTGTTTAGAACTGGCTTATTAAATCTTAAATCTTTTCTTGGCCACACAATCGGTTAACACAAAAAAAATTAAATCTCGGGACGAGATTTCTTTAAGGGGTAGGTACTGTAACATCCGGCAATTTTTGAAATTTTAAATGACTATTTTTAAACTTTGACTTTTCAGGTCCGACTTGACTTTTTGACTTTTAACCTTTTATTGTCTCATAAAAACAGTTACCGCGTAACCGGCAAAATTTTCGGAACACATTTTAAATAATAAATCATATTTATTTTTTCATACCTCATGTACAAATTTATTTTAAATTTATTTGACTTAAAAACGAGAAGATATAGGTTCTTCCTAAGTTGACTTATCAAAAACGAGTAGCTAAATCACGTTTTCATTATTCGGACTCTAAAACAACTTGATGTAAAACGAGATTCCTGACAACTTTTCAGTTTTGCCCGAAACCTGGAAACGAGCCGAAAAGGGCTAAAACAGCACCGCAAACATTTAACGAACAACCTACAACGCGGACACACAAAAATAATTAAATTTTATTTTTAATTATCAGTGATTATTAATAAAAGTATTTAATATATTAGTATCATTTAATTAAAAGCGTTGTTGATAACGCGAATACTCGAGCTTAAATCCATTTTTATTTCGGACGAGGCGAAACCGGTTCACAAAATGAATAACAAATATTTTATTAAATGTTATAAAATATTTATGAAATATTATCAAGCGAATACTCATTTTTATCAAAAAAATTATTTGGAAAACAATGGCGCAAGTTTCGTATTTTAATTCCTCCGTTAAGTACATCAAACGAGTCCCGAATCAATAATTAACAAAAGTTACACGTTAGGTCCCTGTGAAATATTTACAAAGTTAACCCTCAACTATTATTAACTTGCCATTTTTTTATATAACTTTCTAATCTATATATATATATTTTAGGGTATCTTGTTTCATAAAAACCTAAACACATTTATACATCCTCTCTCTCTCTATAATCCGGCGCCCCATTCATGTCCGGCGAGAAATCCGGCCAACCTTCGGGTACCACTCCAGCCGCCGGCATCACCGTCCCACACCACTCCGATCCAACCGACGACCACCATGTACACCTCCCACAATAGCCACTCGACACATCCACCAGATCCACCATTGATCTACAGCACTTCCATCTCCATCAACCACCATAACTGCTAACACCACCTCTACCATCTTCACACCACAACAATCGTCATCATCTCCATCACACCATCAGTCGCACCACCTCTCAGCCCATCTCATGGGTACATTGGGTTTTTCCAAGCCCGATGGTTGGGTTCGTGTAGTATTTTTGTCACCGCGTAGGGTGCGTGTTTGGTTGTGGAATACAGACCTTGTGGGTGGGCGTTTAGTATTGTAATCAACCAAGAAGGTGTTTGGCTGCGCGGGTTCATAAACACAATCCAGAGTGTTTTGTTTTTCGGGTTCAAAACAGCCTCGGAGGGCGTGTTTGTTTCAGGTTATTGATGACAAGAAAGGGGTGCATTGAGTGGTAAAAACCAAAAGGGTGCATTGGGTTTGGGTTGTAAAACCACCATAAAGGAGTGCGTTGGTTGTATTTTAAAACAACCATATAGGGCGTTTGGTTTCGTGGTTATAAACTTGGATGCGTTTGGTTCATAAGCAAAACCCGAAAGGGTGCGTTTAGTAGTTAAAACCACCAGCAGGGTGTGTTTGGTTCGGACCACTAGGGCACGTTTAGTTTTGTGGTTATATCGCCGTATAGGCTGCGTTTGATTTTAGAAAACTGTTAGGGCGCGTTTGGGGTTAACAGAAAAGTTAAATTTTAGGGTGTTGGTGGTATTAACAGCCGCAAGGGCTGTTTAGGGGTTCAAAGGGGTGCTCGTTTGGTTGTTATGCCGCAGCAAGGGCTGCGTTTGGGTTGTGTTTTCATGGGTAAGGGTGCGTTTGGCTTTCGATTCAGCGACATAGGGCGCGTTTGGTATAGTGACAGCGGGCTAAGGGTGTTTGTCTTAGTAGAAAGGCACCATAAAGGTGCGTTTGGCTGGGTTCTCAGCCAACATGGGTGCGTTTGGCTTGTGTTAATAGCCATGGGGGCTGTTTGGTATAATAGAGAACGCGAAGGGAGCGGTTGGTTTATGAAAATCAGATAATAACATTTAAGAGATTTAATATATACATTTATATATTAAACCGGATCTAAATGTGGTGTTGGTTAAATAAATATTTTATTTATTATTTCTGGTTCTGTGTTTATAATAACTATTAAAAGATGTGGTTGGGTTTGCAACATGTATGGAATTGAGGGAAAATGGTTAACTTTTGTTAATATGGAAAACGTTAAACAAATGAATAGGTCATGCCGAGATTTTTATAAATTGCTATGTTTAGTAAATTTTTACAAATCTACTCTATTTATTTTCTTGAAATGTCTTAAGAATTATTGAATCATGAAGACCCGATAATTAAACGTAAGCTATAATTTTAGAGATTTCATTTATCTAGTCCACAACTTTACAACGTGTCAAATTATTTAGTGTCATTTATTTTTATCACCTTTCTTATATAATACTTGGGAGGTATATATAATTAGACCATTTTATTTTAATTGTCACCTTTTGAATATAAATAGGAGGATCGGTTTCAGAACCAACATCATAAATGTCTTGTTGAGTCGACATTGCAAAAGTGATGTGAAAAGATATAGAAGGAACATTTTAGTTATTAGTGATCTTGAGTTGTTCTTGATTAAGATTAACTCCTTTAACACCAATGTATAAATCTCCTAAGGAAATTGTATAAATCACTTGAGTTCTTGGTATAAATTGCTTAGGCTTAGTAGGCGTATAAATTGCTTAGGCTTAAGAGACTTATAAATCGCTTAGGCTTAAGATGCGTATAAATCGGTTAGCCTTAAAAGCGTATAAATTGGTTAGGTTTAGAAAGCGTATAAATCGCTTAGCTTTAAAAATGGTATAAATCGGTTAACTTGGAGATTGGTATAAATCAGTTGGCTTTAACATTGGTATAAATCGGTTATAGTAAAGTGTATAAATCGGTTACAAGGTGACAGATTTTACTATGAGACTTTTTTACCTTCTTCTTCACCTTAAACCACCACGAATTGTCACTACAAAGAATGTGAATAAGCACTGTAATAAGCTACACAAACCCCAAAATAACCACTAGAATATGCACTAACAACACCGAAAATAAGCTATCCAAATAAGCACTTGTTTGAAACCAAAAAAAACCCACCAAGATCAAAACTTTAAGAAACAGAATAAGCTCAAAATATATAAGCTTTTTGAGAGTGAGGGAAGGAAAACAAAGAAGATAAGATGTTTTTCCCAAAACTCAAAATAAGCTATTCAAAATACCAAAAAACCAAAAAAAAAGAAAACAAAACCAAAAGGAGAACAAAAAGCTCGAAATAGACAAAAAAAAAACAAATAAATAAGTCACCAATAACTCCTTGGCTCTTGATACCACTTGTTAGGATATTATTTCATCACCATACACAAGATACTAGAAGAGATTTTAGAGAGAGAAAGAGAAGTTCAGAGAGAGAAAGAACTAGAGAGAAAATGAGAGAAAAGGTAACTTCTTAAGAAAGAAAATGAGAAGCAACACCCTCTCCACACTTAAAGAGGGCTTTATATAGTAAGGAAAAGCAGGCCATGGGTCTAAGTGGGATTCTATGGACCGGGCTTGATATCTAATGGGCTTTAAAGCCCATAACTTAGGCCCAATTAGCTTATAGAATTCCCAGAAACATAAACTAAGCTAATACAAGGTTCAGGAACATTAATGAGCATCACTTTAATAAAAACCAAGTCTAACAATCTCCCCCTAAGTCTAACAATTGAAGGACTAGTGATTCACCTATTCAGGGGGTCTTGGTTGATCAAAGAACAATAGATGAGACATATTATTTAGTGAGAGAAAGTAAAGAGAGGGTGGATGAAAAGATGTAATATTAGCTTAAGAATGAGAAAGAGTTACAAATGATGTCACCAACACCCCTCATGGAGAGCCATCAGGGGTATTTACACTAAAAGAAAAAGGTAAACTATTCCTAGTTTACATAAGTAACCCCTGCGTGACACGAAGTGTCCAAGTCTAGTCCAATTCATATGTAAGACACCGGCTTCACTAAAAGGTGAGGCTAACAATCTCCCTCTAAGATGGTGTCACACGTGAATTGGTTACAATATTCCCTATAAGCACAAATAAAGTAAAATGATAAGAATGAAGTCTAGTATTCCTTGAGATCATCTTCAATGACCTTGATCTTCTTGAATACTCCAGCTTTATTTCTTCAGCTTGTAGACAAACGTACTGCTAAAATCTTCAGCTCCCTCCCAAACAAACACCCCTGAGACTGATAAGAATTAATGCATTAGTCTTCTCAAATACCTCCTTTCTCATTTAAGATACTATATGAGAGGGGATGATATCATTGTTGGGATTAAAAGCTTCTTGATGCTGTTTGGAAGTTACTGCTGCTAAGGTTAGAATTACTGCTATTAAGCAAAACTTAGTGCTTCTTAGTAATCTTGATGAAAAATATGCTAAGTAGTTAGTACTACTGGTGTAACTTAGTTACTACTGCTAGTATAACTTACTACTGCTAGTGTAACTTAGTTACTACTGCTAGTATAACTTACTACTGCTAGTATATAATAGTACTGCTAGAGTAAAGCAAGTACTGCTGGTGAAGAATGAAGAAAATATTCTAAGTAGTTAATACTTCTTGTACACAGTTAATGTTGCTAGTGTATAAGTTACTACTGCTAATGTTCAGAGTTAATGCTGCTGGTACAAAGTTACAACTGCTTAAAGATTAAGACTGCTAAAAGAGTTTCTACTGTCAAGGGATAGATAAAGACAGAATAAAAGATAAAGATTGCTTATGTGATATGTATGAGATATTTTTGTAAAAGATATGTATAAGTTATTTGTTTAAAAGATCATGATAACTTAGAAAAATATTATAAGCCAGTTAGGACTCCTTGGTGTATAAAAGGAGGTCCTAGGGCATAGAGTTTGATATCTTTTGTTTTGATATCGTTTAGCTTCAAGGTTTTGTAACCCTAATACTAGGAGAGTATTCGTATTATTTGTAATAATAATATTAGAGCTTTTGTTTGTTGAAATATATTGTCTTGTGTTACTATTGCATTAAGAATTCTTCTTATTGATCAAAGATTAGATTCCGCATAATCTTTGATATATTCTACAAAGTTTCTACTATAGTTGTGTAGGATTTATCTTGCATAACTAAACCTTATACAAGCTAAGGAATTCAAGATCTATTCAAGTGGGATCAACAAGTGGTATCAGAGCTTGTTGCTTTGAGAAGCTTTATATAAGAAGAACCTTTTTGAATTCACAAGATCTCTTTGCTAGAAGACATGGATCAAGACTCAACACATATTGTTGCTGCATCAAAAGTGCCCATGCTCAAACCAGGTGAGTATGAGCTTTGGAGGATGAGGATGGAACAGTACATCCAGATGATTGATTATTCTCTATGGGAGGTCATAGAGAATGGTAACTCAGCCCCAAAAACAAAACTTGTTGAAGGTGTTGAGACTATAATTGCTCCTACAACTGCTGAAGAAAAGGCACAAAGGAGGTTAGAGTTGAAGGCAAGAAGCACTTTATTGATGGGCATCCCTAATGAACATCAATTAAAGTTTAACTCCATCAAAGATGCCAAGTCATTGCTGCAGGCTGTTGAGAAGAGGTTAGGAGGGAATGTTGCTACTAAAAAGACTCAAAGGAATCTTCTAAAGCAGTAGTATGAAAATTTTATTGAATCTAGCTCAGAGGTGTTAGATCAAACCTTTGATAGACTTCAAATGCTTATCAGTCAGTTGAAAATTCATGGTGAAACTATCTCACAAGAAGATGTGAATCAGAAGTTCTTAAGAAGTCTGTCACCAAAATGGAACACACATACCATTGTGTGGAGGAACAAGCATGAGATAGATACATTAAGTTTGGATGATCTTTTTAACAACCTGAAGATCTATAAATCAGAGGTCAAAGGGATATCAAGCTCAAGCACAAACACATAAAATGTAGCCTTTGTGTCCTTAAACAGCAACAACATCATAAATAGAGCAGTTAATACTGCTCATGGTACTACAACTGGTAACACTCAAGCTACTGCTATTAACTCAACAAAAATTGATAACTTGAGTGATGTTGTCATCTATACTTTCTTTGCAAGTCAACCAAATAGTCCAAAACTTGACAATGAGGACTTGCAACAAATTCATCTTGATGATTTAGAAGAAATGGATTTAAGGTGGCAGATGGCTATGCTAACAATGAGGGCAAAGAGATTCTTAAAGAAGACTAGATGGAAGTTTTCTGTAAATGGTAATGAGACCATTGGGTTTGATAAGTCCAAGGTGGAGTGTTACAACTGCCACAAAATATGACACTTTGCAAGGGAGTGCAGGGCTCCAAGGAACCAAGAAAACAAGAATAGGGACAACACAAGAAGGGTTGTGCCAGTGGAGATAACTACTTCTAATGCTTTGATCTCTTGTGATGGTGCTGGTTATGATTAGAGTAATTAAGCAGAAGAAGGTCTAACTAACTTTGCATTCATGGCTTACACTTCTACAAGTTCTAACTCTGAGGTATCTACTGATTCAAATTGTTCATCATCTTGTTTGGAAAATGTTAAAATTCTTAAATAACAAAATGAACAACTCTTAAACTTAAGGACATCTAAGTTAAATGTTATGTAACACCCCCATTTTTACATATAGCAGCGGAAGCTAATAAGGGGTATTACTTCAAGGTACAATAGTCATAATCATAGAAAACGAATAAAAAAGAGTCGTTTTTGAAAATCAAGTTATCATTCATTATTTCATCAGAGTTTTTACAAATGAAAGGTCCCAAAATCTAAAACACAGCGTTTGAATGATAAAAGTTTTGCCATCTTCAAGTCCTTGCCACTCCGTGCCATAAGTTGCTTAATTACCCGAGATAAAACATGCTAAAAAGTCAACATAAAAGTTAAGTGATATTCATAGGTTTAAGTTAAATAATTTGAATGCAAATTCGAAATTGGGTTACATTGGTATACACCCGTTATAAAACAAATATTATTGCCATTAGCTCATGAAGCCGAAGCCTTGGGATATATTTGATACGTTATAGCCCCAACGGGTGCCTTTGCCAAAACACCCGCAGTTATATTCTAATGGTGTGCAATTGGTTACCGGTATAACTGGGTACACCAACGGGGAGTCCAACCCAAATAGATCTATTCACAACATTCACGCTTACTCCGTAAAGTAATTAACAGTTCATGATATTGGGGACTTAAAGGAAAGCAGTTACTTAGGAAATAATAAATCATGATAGCATACAAAAATAATTGCATTCATGGTTTATAGCATGTATCCACCTCGCAGGTTTATAAAACATTTAAAAGATTGAAATGCGAGGCTATGAACTCACAATATCGGTTTTAAGTACTTGTGCATATTAAAAATAATTGAGCATGTATCCCCCTTGCGGGTTTATAAAGCATATAAATGAGTAAAAGCGAGGCTATGAACTTCACTAAGTCTTTGAAAAGTAATCACATTGTTATAAGATAAACGAGTATGTAAAAGAGTTTGTAAACAAGCATGTATCCCCCTTCGCGGGTTTAATTAGGGCTTATTAGGGTTTTTAAGCTTGCATTTCGTATATACTTGTTTAATAACGATGTATTAATGATTACAAGACTTGTATTAAGAGTTATTAACAAGATTTGATAGGTGGTTTGGGTTTAAAATGGGCAAAAATAAGTAAACGGGTCAAAAGTTTAAATTAAGGTTCGATTAGGGTTTTCTAGTTTTATTTCTTGTACATTGTTGTTAAAATGATGAGATGATGATGGAATGTGATTTGTAATGTTGTAATTTATGTTATTACAACTTATTTGAGTAATGGTTTGGGTTTACAATGGATAAAAATCAAGAAACGGGTCAAGGTGTAGTATTTTGCTCGGGTTAGGGTTTCTAGGTTTCATTTCATGAAATTTTACGAAATGAGAATGATTATGGAATGTAAATGAAGTGTATGACTTGCTTGTAACTTGTACTTAATGGATTATACAAGATTCTTAGAAAAACGGAGGTAAAACAGCTATATTGGATGTCGTGCATTAATGACTTGTACATTATGCTTTAGAGGACTTATACCTTATTTTGGAGGGAAAGTATATTTAAATAAAATGTTATATTACTTGTACTTGTGCTTTAGTAGCTTGTACATTCGCTTTAGATATTAACTTTACATGGAATTAGGGTTTTAGAGGTATATGATAACAGTTTAAAGCCTGTCTTGATATAACGTTACAAATGGTACATTATATGAGTAATGTACTTTGTAAAAATGATATTATGATATTGAATTGACATGTTATGATGTTTGCTTGACATATATATAGATAGGATTGCCATAGGTAGGTTGCGTGAGCTCGTTAACTTTAGTTATGCAAGTTGCGTTGCATATTGAGATATTGGTAAGGTAAGTAATGTAATCAAGCAAAGCTTTTAACAAGTGTATATTTATGATCATATGAACATTATAAGGATATGAAAACAGAATGTGAGCTTATGGAACCTGGTTTTGAGCTTATAGCTTGGAAATGGGTCGAAATGGGGACTTTTAGCTTCGTACGCCTAGAATAACAACTCCGGGGGTTCTTTTCTTGGTTTCTTTGCTTCACTTCTGGTCTTGGGACTTCTTAGGACCTTCTTGAGCAGAGATTTGCTGCTATTGTAGGTTATAGAAAGAAGATGTGGGGGATGAGTTAGAATGAAGGGTTTACACCCTTTATATAGGTGCGAACCACCCTTAGGGACCAAGGAAACTTAATGGCCAAGTCTTGGACATGTGTAGCAGCTAGGAGATGATGAGGAGAGTCTATGGTATGAGTATGAAGGGCTAGAGAAGTAGGATTGCAATGTGGAAGATGCTAAGGGTGTTTGTGTGGCCGTGGCTTATATAGAGCAAAAAGAGGGAGATGTGGCTCAATTTATGGCCAAGAAATGGAAGAGAGGTCCTTGTAAGCTGCTTGGAAGTGAAGGAGGTAAGTCATTAAGGTGCTTGGATGCAAAGTTAACTCTTGAAATGGGTCAAAATGAAAGAAAAAGGTATACATGCTCAATAGGGCACGGTTTAGGTTTTCATGTTTATTTTTCGTGTGCATTTGATTATTAATGATAGATTATGGATTATAAGGTTTGTATTAAGATTTTAACACAAGGTTTGATTAGTGGTTCAAGTTCAAAATGGGTGAAAATAGGTAAATGAGTCATGGTTTGAAATTAGGGTTCGTTTAGGGTTTTCTAGGTTTAATTCTTGTACATTGTTGTTAAAAATGGTGAAATGATGATGGAATGTGATTTGTAAAGTTGTAGATTATGTATTTACAACTTATTTGAGTAATGGTTTGGGTTTACAATGGATAAAAACCAAGAAACGGGTCATGGTGTAGTATTTTGCTCGGGTTAGGGTTTCTAGGTTTCATTTCATGAAATCTTATGAAATGAGGATGATTATAGAATCTAAATGAAGTGTATGACTTGCTTGTAACTTGTACTTGATGGATTGTATAAGGTTCTTAGGAAAACGAAGGTAAAACGGCTATTTTAGATATTGTGCATTAATGACTTGTACATTGTGCTTTAAAGGACTTGTACCTTATTTTTGGAGGGAAAGTATATTCAAATAAGATGTTTATATTACTTGTACATATGATTTAGTAGCTTATGCATTCACTTTAGATATTAACTTTACATGGAATTAGGGTTTTAGAGGTATACGATAAAAGTTTTAAGCATGTCTTGATATAACGTTGCAAATGGTACATTATATGAGTAATGTACTTTGTAAAAATGATATTAAGATATTGACTTGACATGTTATGATGTTTGCTTGACATATATGTAGATAGGATTTCCATAGGTAGGTTGCGTGAGCTCGTTAACTTTAGTTATGCAAGTTGCGTTGCATATTGAGATATTGGTAATGTAAGTAATGTAATAAAGCAAAAAATTTCCCTGAAAAAGGTGGTTCATATATAATAGATAGATAGTACATTGCATCTAACTTAATAGATGGATATTTATATTGATGAAAATTGCGGATTGTTATAGTCCCCCATCCTTACAGAAATCTCGTCCCGAGATTTAATTGGATTTTGAAGTGATGTTTGAAAACAGATGAGGATATTTGGCACGAATTTCATCTTCGCGTTCCCATGTAAATTCTGGTCCTCTTTTAGAGTTCCATCGCACTTTGACTATAGGAATACGACTTCGTTTTAGTTGCTTGATTTCACGATCCATAATTTCCACTGGTTCTTCTACAAAGTTGAGTTTGTCGTTGAGTTGAAGTTCTTTCATTGGAATGATGAGAGATTCATCGGATAAGCATTTCTTGAGATTAGAAACATGGAAAGTATTGTGGACATTACTAAGCTCTTCAGGAAGCTCTAGTTTGTATGCCACTGGACCAATCCGTTCAAGGATTTTGAATGGTCCAATGTATCGGGGATTAAGCTTTCCTCATTTTCCAAATTGAAAATACCTTTACGAGGTGATACTTTTAACATAACATGATCGCCAACTTGAAATTCTAAAGGCTTTCGCCTTACATTGGCGTAACTTCTTTGTCGATCTCTTGCAGCTTGCAAGCGTTGACGAATTTGCATGATCTTTTTAGTGGTTTCTTGAATTATTTCTGGTCCCGTAAGTTGAACATCTCCAACTTTGGCCCAGCAAACAGGTAATCTTCACTTTCGTCCATAAAGTGCTTTGAATGGTGCTACCTTGATACTGGCATGATAACTGTTATTGTAGGAAAATTCTATCAATGGTAGGTGTTTATCCCATCCTTTTCCAAAGTCTATGACACAGGCTCGAAGCATGTCTTCGAGTGTTTGAATGGTTCTTTCACTTTGTCTATCGGTTTCAGGATGATATGATGTACTCATGTCTAATTGAGTACCCAAAGCATTTTGCAATGATTGCTAGAATCTTGATGTGAAATGACTGTCACGATCCGAGATGATGGAGATTGGCACGCCATGTCGAGAGACTATTTCTTTGATGTATAACCTTGTAAGAGTTTCCATACTATCAGTCGCTCGAGTAGGTATGAAATGTGCGGATTTGGTAAGGCGATCGACAATGACCCAGATGGTGTCATGTCCGTTTGCGGTTTTGGGTAGCTTTGTAACAAAATCCATTGTTATTCTTTCCCATTTCCACATAGGAATTTCCGGTTGTACCAGTAAGCCGGATGGCTTTTGACATTCTGCTTTAACTCTAGAACATGTCAAACATTTGCCAACATATTCCGCGATGATTGCCTTCATGTTAGGCCACCAATAGAGTTTCTTTAGATCGTGGTACATTTTATCAGAACCTGGGTGAATAGAATATTTTGATTTATGAGACTCATGCATGATCAAGTCTCTTAAACCGCCAAAAAGTGGTAACCAACTTCAATTTTTGATACAACGAGTTCCGTCAAGACGTATTTTATATGATTTGTCCATTCCTCATAGGTTTTCATTTTTGACATTTTCTTCTTTGAGGGCTTCATTTTGAGCTTCGAGAATTTAAGATGGTAATTTTGGATGAACGGTTAGGATCAATGCTCTAACTCGGAGTGGTTTGATTTGTTTCTTCCGGCTTAAGGCATCTACCATAACATTTGCATTTCCAGGATGATAGCAAATCTCACAATCATAATCTGCGAGTAATTCTAACCATCAGTGTTGCCTCATATTCAATTCTTTTTGACAAAGAATGTGTTGAAGGCTTTTGTGATCAGTGAAAACTGTACACTTTGTACCATATAAATAGTATCTCTAGATTTTAAGAGCAAATACTACTACTCCTAATTCAAGATCATGAGTGGTATAGTTTTATTTGTGAGGTTTGATTTGTCGAGATGCATATGCAATGACTTTTTCTCTTTGCATTAATACAACTCCTAAACCTTGAAGAGAAGCATCACAGTAAACGACAAAGTCATCATTTCCTTCTGGTAATGCTAAGATTGGTGCTTCACAGAGTTTTTGTTTAAGGAGTTGGAAAGCTGATTCTTGTTCTTCGCCCTAGATATAATTCTTGTTTTTCTGAGTTAATTTAGTCAAAGGCTTTGCAATTTTTGAAAAACCTTCGATAAATCTTCGGTAATAGCCGACGAGTCCTAAGAATTGACGCACTTCTGTGGGTGTAGTGGGAGATGTCCAGTTCTTAACAGCTTCAATCTTGGCAGGGTCAACATGAAGTCCTTGACTATCAATGAGATGTCCAAGAAATTGCACGATACGAATCCAGAAATCACATTTAGAGAACTTGGCATACAATTTCTCTTTTCGGAGTAATTCCAAGATTATTCTCAGATGATTTGCGTGTTCTTCTTTGTTACGAGAGTAGATAAGAATATCATCGATAAATACTATTACGAATTTATCCAAATATGGTTTACACACACGGTTCATGAGATCCATGAACACAGCAGGTGCGTTTGTTAAACCAAATGGCATGACTTGAAATTCATAGTGTCCTACCTCGTTCCCCCCCCTGAAAAATAGTCTTAGGAATTATCTTCTTCCTTACTCTCAGTTTAATGATAACCTGATCTGAAGTCAATTTTGAGTAAACTCTTGAACCTTGAGTTGATCGAATAAGTCATCGATCCTGGGTAATGGGTAACATTCTTTATAGTCAGTTTATTCAACTCTCGGTAATCGATACACATTCTAAAAGATCCATCTTTCTTTTTAACAAATAAGACAGACCCGCCCCCGCCCCCCCCTCCCCCCCCCCTTCGCTCCCCAAGGCGATGTACTTGGTCCGCATTGAAAGCCTCGTCCGTTAGTCTTGAAGTGGGTTAGAGATAACTCTGCATTTCATGAAGGAGCTAATCTATAAGGAGGTTCGAGCTATAGGTGCTGCTCTGGGATTAAGTCGATTGGAATTCAACTTGGCGAACGGAGGGATATCCAGGTAGATCTTCAGGAAAGACTCTAGGAATTCTTTGACTACGTTAATGTCCTTCGAGTCTCTTCACGTCTGCTTTCTCTTCATAACTTGGATCATAAAAACCTTGATCAACACTCGGGAATATATACTTTTTAGTTTTTATACAAGATATGAGATTTAGTCCGAGTTTTACTTCGATCACCTCGAATGATTAGAGTTTCACCGTCGATAGGAATGAACAACTTTCTCATCACAGAGAATTTTGGCATGATATTTGGATAACCAGTCCATACCGATGACAACGTCGAAACTACCAAGCTTAATTGGCATGAGATCGATTTCAAAAAGGTTGATTTAGCAAGGTTAGAGTGCAGCCTTTAATAATAGTGTTTGTGGTTACTAAGTTTCCGTCAGCCATTTCGATATTATAGAGGGTATTTATTGTAATAGACGGAATATTTAGCATAGAGGCAAGCGATAAGGATATAAAACTTCTATCAGCTCCGGAATCAAATAATACCCTGACTAAATGCTGATTTAGGAGAAACATACCCGTAACGACGTTTGGGTCTTGTTGGGCATTCTTATCTCTCAGCATGTAGGCTCTTCCTTGGGCATTAATGTTGGTCTTGCGGCACTGATTTGTGTAGTGTCCTTTCTCACCACAAGCATGACATATAACTGTCACTGGTAGTTGATTACTTCCAGTGGCTGGCTTCTTGTTTCGGCAGTTCTTACTCAAATGGCCCACCTTGTTGCAAATATTACATTTGCCAGTACAAGGTCCGTTGTGATGGAAATTGCATCTCTTGCACAAAGGGAGATCTCCGGCATACCTACCATTTTCTGATGGGGTAACAGCATAGGCTCTACCAGTTTCTTGCCTTCGGTTTTGTTGTTGACGATTGTTGTAGCGATTGTTGGTGTTGCGGTAGTTGTTGTTGCTGCGGGAGCTGTTGTTGAAAGTTCTTTTGTCGTCAAACTTTCTTTTGTTGTCGTTAGATACCTGCATTGGAACATGCTTAGTTACTTGATCCATTAGCCTTTGGGCTATGTTAATGGCCTCCTCTAAAGTTTGAGGTTTAGAGGCAGTAACATTTCCTTCAATGCTTCGAGGTAGACCTCCCGTAAAAGTTCCCAAGAGTTTATCGTTGTTTGGCACCATGTTTGGACATAGAACCGTTAATTCTTGAATCTTCTAACATAAGGTTTATGATCCATTTCCCCTTTACAATAATTGTAAAGTTTCTTCTACCCACTTCCTGATCTCAGTCCGGGACAATACTTGTTTGTTAGAAGCCTTTTTTAACTTCAGTCCCAGGTGATTTATTGGCAAGCTCTATTCCCATAGCGGCATAAGCATTCACCAGGACAAGGCATCGTCAATTAAAGTACCAGTAGCAAAAGTTACTTTGTTTTCTTCGGCACATCTGCTACGAGAGAATACTAATAGTTCGTTCAAACCAGCGAATAAGACCCACTGCTCCTTCCGCAACACATAAAATAGAAAGGTGTGACATCTAATGAACTCTTTGTAGTTTCCCCTTTTCACTACAAGGGAGTTCCATAGGACCGGTGTTCCTGTTGGATTAACTAGCACTTGCCATTGTCGTAGCTTGAGCTTCTAGAGCCGAGGTGACACTTTAGCTACTTAACTTTCTATGGCATCTGAGGCAAAGCTGTGTGCTTCGTTGTTGATGCTCTTTTTGGAGGCAATCTACCACAAAAGATAACATGTAATAAGAATGATAGGAGTAATGCTCAAAATTTTTAAAGAGAAATACTTAGTTTTAAACTTTAAGCATATTTAACAATAAAGATATTGAAGCTTTGAAATAGTTAATAGGATAATGCATAAATATAATGAGCCGTATGAAAGATAATAATGGATGAAAGGAATGATGAAGATGGATGAATGATGAGATGCAATAAAGCAGGAAAAACAACAAGGTAGATAACGGGATTGCCTTTATATTAGAACAACTTGCCTTTTTACTGTACATAGTCAAGATTTGACAAGTGTTTTTATTTATACCACACATCCCGTGGCTAGGTTAAAGCTAAAGACTGGAATTTAAACTAGAAACTAGAAACTAGATGATCACTGAATGCGGTTCTGGAGTTCGATGATAGAGTTCATGAGTTTTTCTATATCTTCTTGGTGACGAGTTTCCATATCATTGATAACTTCTGCCAATTCCGCGATTCTGTAGCGAGCTAAGGAGATCTTATGGTTGGATCCTATTTGCTTTCTTCGGAGTTTAGTGATTTGAGTATGTGCTTGCTGGAGTTCTTCTGCTAAGGCGTCAAAATCACGTTGGATGATTATTGTTCCTTTACCAAGACCTTCTATGCCATTTTCAATCTGTTCAAAACGTTCAGGTGAAGCTAATAATCAACAGAGCATGTTACATCCTGTCACACAGTATTCCTGCCCTTAACCGGTGTCCCAAACCAAAGACCACCATAACGCACATTCGACATGACATATATCCGTTTGTTCTTCGTTAAGTGGAACCAAAGCGGATAGGGATAATTAGTCCCAATAGATCTATTTACTCACTCGCGCTTCCTCAACCGGTCCTCCGGTCAAGAAACTAACAGTTCATGATAAGTCGGGCAGTAGTAGGTTTGTAAGCAAACTTAGGCAACACATAAACATGTAAGAATTCGCGTAAAGAACTTGTGTCTAATTTAGAAAGCAAACAATGTTTCTCACCCCAAAGTATAAAGCATTTGTAAATAGGTAAAACGTGGGGCTATGAACTCACCTTAACAAGGAAAGTCGGTAATCACAACAACGATGATTGGTATAAGGAGGTCTAGCCGCGACCTAGAGTAAATATGGGTATGACTTAGCATTCGTCAAAGTAAACAAGTAAAGCATCCATGTTCATCATTTAAAGCATCCAAGTGTGTTTGCGTTTTAGTAATAAAAGACTTTGAAACTTTACCACGTCTTAGTTAAATCCCGACACTTGCAAAAAGTTACTATTTTTAGAAACTTTCCCTTTTAGGAAACTTTTTAGTTTCAAAACGTTAATAGCGTCCCCTATTTTCTTAAGTTTCCATATTTTACAAATCGCTTAAACAATTCTAAACCGCCTAATCCTTATGTTTAAATCGCCTAAATGTCCAATTCGTACCATTTTTAATAATCCTACTTTTTATTAAGGTCGTCATCTCAAATAACCTTTCATGACATTTCTAGTTGTTCTAACTAATTACTTAACATTCCTATATGTTTCGCTTGCATTTAAAACATCCAAAATCGTCCGAAAGTGCCCGTGCCCGAAACCTATTTTATTAATTCCAATCAGCACTTTTTTAGCAGTATTTTCTTAATAAATATCAATTTTTCCGATTTGTGGTATAAAATGTTCTCTCGTTTTGTACTTTTAGGCTAACGCGTTTGCAATATTATAGTAAAATCTCATTTACGGACATACTTTCCCGTTATACTTTCGTGTTTTAGTACTTTGGACGTTTCGGAACCGATGGGCCTCCGAATCGCCCGATTTTAGCTGACTGATCTGGTTTGGCATTTTTCCCAATTTCGTCGCGAAAGTGTTTCAAGTTTTCCATTTTTGGTCATTCAACTTGGCCGTTTTAAGGTCCGATTTTAATGTGTGATATATGAATAATTATCTATTCGGAAACGAAGCTCTTCGAAAACTACTTTTACACTAATGAAAAATGTATTTAGTCGCTCAAACCCTCAAAATAAAGAATCGGACAGCAATGTTATGGTTTGCCGGAAAAAAATGACCAAAATCAACTCAACTCGCATTATTAGTGCCTTAATCTAGTTCAACCTTTATTTACCTACTATCCACCTCAAAACTAAACCTTTAATCCCAACCTAAATCTCTATTGTTTGCAACTCTCATCAACTATCAATCTCGCATGAACAAATTATAAACTTAAACATTAAAGCGTTTGTCTTAAGATTCCAAACATTTTCTTAAGAAGAACAAAAAATTAATTGTACTTTCTTTTGTAAAATCATCACAAAACACTTGGATCTTTAGTATAAACATAGATCTATAACAAAGATTATTAACAAACATTAAAATAGAAACAAGATAGATCAAGAAATACTCTCAAGAACAGTAAGCAAATGGTGAAAAACACAAGATCTTGCAAAACCCACTTATAAACTTGAAACCCAAATTTTGATGATTCTTGAAAACCCTTGAAAACAACCAACTAACACTTGGATCTACCTTAGATATAACTAGGGATGAGTTTAGAATACTTGGATCTTGCTAGAAATCAAAAGTTATGGAAGTGTTTGTGTGCTTGGGGTGTGCCGTGAGTTAGAGACACAAGGGGAGGAGGAAGAAAATTTTTGGTGAGTTTGAAATAAGATGAAATGACCTAGTTTAGAGAAATTGTGGTATTAAATAGTCCATGGGCTAGGGTTAGGAGAGTTCTTGTGATGTATAGTGACCAACACACCACCAAAGGTGTGTATGGTGGGTGGTGGGTTCGGCCATAGAATGGTCACAATGGCGACCAGCTGGTTCAATTATTCTTGTCTAGTTGTTTTAACGTGATTTATGATTATAGGTTCTAAATTTGCTAGTCAAAGATGTAGAGTGTCGTAAGTAAGCCACATGGGGGTTCCATATTAGTGATTATGTGCTATGAGATGACATTCTCATGTGTCTCACAATTCTTGTCGTAAGCTGAAACACGTGCATGTAATTTCAAGAAAGATGCTTCTTGTTGGTTAATTTAGAGCTCAAGTATATTGTTCTTGCTGTAGTTTAGGCGCCACATTTTGGCTAGGAAATGAGGGTGAACGAAATGTTTAGTAGTATGACCACTTAGAATTACGATAACTTGGGTTTACTACGAAATGATTTCGATGTTTCGGTGTTCCGTTGGTCAAAAACGTAAAAATAAATTAAAAAGAAACGTAATTTATAGGAATTAAAACCCTAAAATTAATATGAAATGTGATTTAATATCACCGAAACACTCAGGAAAGCTATCTAACACATGTAATGCTAAATTAATTTGAACCGGATGCCGATAAGCGTTCATGTGGTGACGTTCTCAGTTTTACGCAGTTTGTTCTCTGATAAACTTCAGATTTAAAAAGTACCGAATAAAATTTAAAGTAGTATGACCGGAGTGGTCGGAATAATACCGGAATTTACGGGCGTGTGACACAAAAGTCCCCAAAACGTTGTATAACACCAAGGACGAAAATTGCAATAAACCCCCCCCCCCCCACAAAACCATTTATTCACCTTGAGGGAGAATTGTGTTAAACCCACAAAAACCCTCACCCAATTCAAGTTACTGTATATCTTCTTCTGTGATTTCCTTGCCTAAACCCATAAACCCCACATCCTGTCGTTTTCCTCCTCGTAGACCTCCCACTATACTCCAAAAATGTTCTCCATAACTTAACCCACCCCCCACATGGCTTTTGCCATGTTGGCAATCCATACTCCCACTAAAATCATCAAAGGTTGAGAAAATTCGACTTAGGCACCAAGAAATTTGAAGGGCCAGGATTGTTTGTTTACTACACTCTCACAACAAACACACTTCATTTGTGTGTCTACAAGAAAGCACACTTGCAAGAAGACAAGAATTCCAAGAAGGAACCCTAGCTCGTTTTTTTTACTATTTAAGCATTGTAAGCCCTTGAGGCAAGGAGTGTAGTTTTTAGTGTTTAAAAGTTTTAGTGTATTACATTTTCAGTTTAGTTTTTCAATGTACTTGTACTTCACTTTTTTAATGAAAATTCAGTTTTAGTTTTACCTTGTGTTTTTATAAGTTACAAATATCTTTTAAAAACTTTAAGCTCTCTATATAAGCCATTTTATAACATGTTTTTAAAAACTTTAAGGAAAATAAAAAAAAAGGGACAAAGTTATGTTGGATTAAGCAAGTTGGCGATGAATGAGCAATATTGGTAGGTCTTTGGGATTGACTTAGTTTTTAGCTTTTTCATAAGCTGTGGGTAGTTTTAGAAGCTTATTAAGTTTTTAAAAATCCTGTTTTTGAGCAAAGGATTTAAAAGGTAATCTCTATTTAAATTTTGCTTAAAAAGTTACTGTTGCAATTGAGTATTAGCTTATATTTTGAGCCTTATTAATGGCTTGTGTGCTTATTTGTGTTCTTATGCTTAAGTGTGCCTTCTGTTACTTTTCATTTCATTTTCATGCAACTTGATTTAAATTCTGATCTAAAAAAAATTAGCTTAATACTGTTCTGCTTATTAGATTTAAAAAAGTGCTTAATTATTGTGCTTTTCACATTTTTATTGCTTAATATTGCTTACTTAGTAGTTGTCTTTAATTCTGAAAGCTTAAACAGTTTTGTGTGGTTTTAAAAATCATTTTTAAAAATTAAGGGGGTGTGTTTGGCGATAAGTGTATATAAAAACGGAGTGTGGTCAAAACAAGATTTTGAATGGGTTGTAGTCATAAGTTAGTTTTAGCTTAAGTATTTGAGCTCTATTTAAGTTTGTTTTGCTAAAGTTTTTTATAGTCAAAACCTTTTTTTCAAGTTTTTATAAGATGCTCTTGAAAACTGTTGGTCTTTAAAATGAGATATATTGGCTTATTGGTTAAGACATTGGATCTTGTATTGTTGTGGTATCAAAAAGGTCCCTAAACTGGTGTCATTTGTGTGTTAAAACAAGCTTGTAAAAGTTCTATGGGATCACTTGACTTTTTGAGTCAAAACTGCCAAAGTTTTAAGTGTCACTTTTCAAAGCAAAAAAGCCCTTTTCAAGAACCAAACTCAGCATGTTTTATATGTTTTTAGAAGCTGAAATTTTGAGCATAAGCTCACCTTAAGCCCTTTTTCATCTGTTTTCATTTGGTTTTTCATTTTAAGCTTATTTGACAGCTTAAAATAAGCTGTCAAATTAAGCCCTTGTCCTTGGCTTATTTCCCCTGGTGCTAAGGGGTCATCTTTAAGCCTTCTTATCTAGCTTATTAGTTAACCTCAGCATGAGTTATTGGCTTTTCTAAAAAGCCAATAAGCTCTTTGTTAAGTCCTCTTTGTTTCAGTCCTTAAAAAGCTCTTTTGATAGCTTATTTTTAAGCTCAAAGTAGCCCTCTTACTGTTTTTGCTTAAGCATAGTGTAGGGAATGCATATTTACTTTCTAGCTTATTGAGTTTAACTCAATTGCTTATTTGTGCTCCTAGTTGCTTTTTAGGATAGTGTGATAAGCTGTGAGTGCTTATTTGCCCACTTTCTTGGCTTATTTTGTTAACAGTTAGTAGCCTTTTGTTTTTAAGCTTAGTCTAGCTTCTGTCTAAGTTTAAGCCTTTTTTCTAGCCTATTTAGTAAAGAATTTAGCCTCAAAGTGCTTATTTAGGATAAATTAGTTTATTCCCTAGCTTATTTAGCCTAAGTTTTTAGCTTAAGTGGTCCCCAACATTGTTCTTGTTTACTAGTGTCAAAAGACTTAGCTATTTTTAAGCCCTTAAGCTCATTTAAGCTTCTGTCGTTTTTAAAAGCCCTTTTTCAGCTTATTATTAGCTTTTCAAAAAGGTTGTAGTTAATAAAAGGTTGTTAAGCTCAATTAGTGCCTTAACAACTTTGGTTCACAAAGTTTTTTTTTAAAAAAAAAAGGGGAAGACAAGGGGTGACCCGGGTGGCAAGACTCGAACCCGGGTCTCTACCCTCCGATACATCCCCTTATAAATCCTAACTTTACCGCTGCGCCCTTGGGTACTTTTTCAGATTTTAAAGTCCTCAATGTGGTTAGTATATTAAGGGAATTTTCACCACTTATAAGCTATAAGGCTGTACTGCTTATTTGCGGGAGTATTTATCAGCAAATTTTTGGTTTCCTATTTTTTCGTAGGTTAAGTTATAGCGTCTAGTATTTTGGTAAAATTTTCAGATTTTTAAAAGTTGTGTAGTATTTTTTTATAATTTAATTTAGTTAAAAAGTTTAAAAAAATTCATAAATAAATACAAAAATTATCATGAAAAAATAAATATTTTTCTTTTTTAGAAATTTCTTTAGTCTTATAGTTTGTAGGGAAAAATATTAAAAATTTTCGTAAGGTCATTTTTGTAACTTTTTTATTTTTGTAAGAACGGGGCTCGGGTGCGGGTTTTTGTTCTGGGACTCGTTTTTGGGTCAAACGACACTCCCGTTTTCAGGTCTTAGTCTTTTTATTCTTCTTCATTAGCTCCATTGGTTAGTTTTAGAAGTGATATTTCTTCGTTTGAGGGTTAATTTGAAGACTTTAGGTTTTTGACCTTTTTGTTCAGGATTCGTATGCTTCGTTTTTCTAGCTTAATTTCATTGGATTTTTAGGTTTTTCTTAACGTCTTTGCATCGTCAGTTAAAGTACCAGTAGCAAAAGTTACTTTGTTTTCTTCGGCACATCTGCTACGAGAGAACACTGATTCGGTATGTTCAAACCAGCGAATAAGACCTACTACTCCTTCCGTACCATTAAAGTAGAAAGGTTGACAGCTAATGAACTCTTTGTAGTTTCCCGTTTTCACTGCAGGAGTTCCAGTAGGACCAATGTTCCTGTTGGGATTACTAGCACTTGCTATTGTCGCAGCTTGAGCTTCTAGAGCCGATGTTACACTATCAGCAACTAACTTTCTAATGGCATCTTGAGTCATAGCTGGTGCTTCCGTTGTTGATGCTCTTTTTGGAGGCATTTTATCAACACAAGATAACACATAATAAGAATGATATCACAAGTATAATGCTTGTTCTTCTTTAAAATGATTAAAGAGAAATGCTTATTCTTAAAATGCTTAAAGAATAATGCTTCATTTAAGCATTTTTAACAATTGTAATATCTAAAGGTATGATGATAAATGTACGATGGATAAATGAATGATGAATGAATGATGAGATGAATAAAGTGATAAGAAACAACAAGGTATGTAATGGGATTGCCTTTGTATTTAAGAACAACTAGCCTTAGTACTATACATAGTCAAGATTTGACAAGTGTTTTTATTTATACCACACATCCTGTGGCTAGGTTAAAGCTAAAAACTAAAATTTAAACTAGAAACTGGATGATCATTCCATGCGGTTTTGGAGTCTGATGATAGAGTTCATGAGTTTTTCTATGTCTTCTTGGTGACGAGTTTCCATATCATTGATGACTTCTGCCAATTCGACAATTCTGTAGCGAGCTAAGGAGATCTTATGGTTGGATCCTATTTGCTTTCTCTGGTGTTTAGTGATCTGAGTATGAGCTTGCTGGAGTTCTGCTGCTAAGGCATCAAAATCACGTTGGATGATTATTCTTCCTTTACCGAGGCCTTCGATGCTGTTTTCAATTTGTTCAAAACGTTCAAGAGGGATTTCTTCTAGATAACATTGGATACCCTGAATTTGCTCTTCATGATGTTTGATAGCTGATTTCCGGGAAGTTTCACCAATCTCAAGAGCTTGAGGTTGGGATGGGGTAGATGGAAATAACTGCATTGGTGAAAGGAGTCCTTCTGGGAGAAAGAATTCTTGAGTTTTAGGAGGTATGATATTTGGATGTTGGTTTTTATTATAGAAAGCTTCTATAACTTCTTGGTATGGATCGTCAGGAGATAGAGTTGATAAAGTTAGTGGGACAATTCCAAATGGATTGGAAGCACTGGAGTAGGTTTTTCCTGGAGAGGCCGGGACATAATCCGGAGAAATTGGAGGAAGATAGTTTGGGAAATTGGAAGAAAAGGCATCCTCCAAATTAGAAATAGGACGATCGGGGGAAGACATCGTTCTGTTAATAACCCAGTGATAAATAATATAAGTTATTTATCTAGTAATATAATAGTTATGTACCTTTACATACCATTCCGAAAGATATAGCGGCACGGAGGACTTTCTTTGATGGAAAAGAAAAATAGTTATAGTTAAGGTTTCAACCTTGTTCTCTATAACGTAGGCTCTTGATACCAAATCTGTAACACCCCCATTTTTACATATAGCAGCGGAAGCTAATCTGGGGTATTACTTCAAGGTACAACAGTCATAATCATAGAAAACAACTTTAACAGAGACGTTGTTGGAAAAATTTAGTTATCATTCATTATAGTCATAGTTTTTACAAAATGCAGGTCCCAAAATCTAGTTACATACATTGTGTATGATAACAAGTTTAGCCATCTTCGAGTCCATGTCACTCCGTGCCGCAACTGGCTTAATTACCTGAGATAAACATGCTAAAAAGTCAACACAAAGGTTGAGTGAAATTCATAGGTTTGATCGTTAATGAAAGCGGTGGAAACAAGGAGTTTTAAGGTGTTAAAAATTGGTGCAGAAAACGTTGTGGTTTTCTCATCTCAGTGCTTTGAGGAAGTTTCTGGCTCGGGTGATAAATAAAAAAGTATGTTATATGGAGTTGGCGTAAATGAAGAGGAGTTGAGGGACATGGCGAGATGGATGAAATGTGGTACCGGTGATTTCCCATTTTCATATTTAGGGTTGCCGATTGGTCAAGATATGAGGAGAGTTGGTGCTTGAAATAGTGTAGTCGCGAGGAATTCAAAATCCATTTAGTGAGGGAAAAAGCTAAGTCGATTTCGTTCGGTTTGGGGGGGTGATTAACATTGGTTAAGTCAGTTCTAGGAAGCTTACCATTGTACTACTTTTCGATGTTCCGTGTGCCTTTGAGTGTTATAAAACAACTTGAGAGGGTGAGAAAAAATTTCTTTTGGGGTGGGTTGGGGGAACATAAAAAATTATCTTGTGTTAAGTGGGACATGTTGCTGAGCCTCACAACGAAAAGTGATGGTAAAAAAAAACATTGGGTTCCTAAGGGGAAAAATTTAGCTCTGTTTAGGGAAATGTGTTTGTAGATTAATAAAGGGTAAGGAGGGTCGTTATGGGTTAGAGTTATAAAAAATATCCCATGGGGAGTGGGGGGGTTCTGGGGGGTAGAGGATGCTAGTAAAGGTAGGGGTGGTGTTTGGAATGACATTATTAAGATGGGGGAGTTAAAGGGGTTAAGTTTAGAGTTTGGGTTATCTTTTGTAGGGAAGTAGGAAATGGGGGAGATATAATATATGTGGGGATATATGGGTGGGTGTGGTTTAGATTAATGTGATAGATTCATATACCATTTAGATAGGCAAAATAGGGTATGGGTGGGGGGAAAAAGAAAATGTGTTGGTGGTTTTGTTTGGGAATGTGGTTACAAATAGTGGTAATAAAGGTTTGATTGTTGGGATCGCTGGATGATGGGCGCTTCATGAGAGGTGAGAATTCACGTGAAAGAGACTAAACCCCAATACCGGTTCGTGAAGCGTTAGACAAGCGAGGTATTGACTTGGATTCACTTCTTTGTCCATCTTGTGGTGACATGGTGAAATCATGCTCTCATTGTTTAGTTGTGTGTAATTTTGCGTTGAGCGTGTGGGAAAAAAATTTAGTTAACGGAAGATTAAGAACATGAATACTTTCTCCATTGAGGATTTTTTTTTACTTTCAATGGGAATGCAAATGTTCCTAGTCGTTCATCAAGATTGTGGCAAGTGGTTATTTGGACGTCCGGATATTTATTTGAAAAGAGAGAAATGCGCGTGTTTTTAAGGGTAAATTTTCTAGTATAAATAAGATTGTTCAAGAATTTAAGAGTTTTGAGTGGATTTTGAGAAGATCAGGGGGAAAAAATGAGATGAATTGGCAACATTGACTTTTTGATCCTTTAGAATGTCAAATGTGAAAATATTCTCAAATGTGCTACAGTGGGTCTACAGAAGGTTATTGGCGTTGTTGTGTGCAAAGTTAAGCAGGCTAAGGTGTCTGATGGTTTTTCAGGATGATGCAAGTATTTCTTAATAAATTGTGTTGCAGTTGTGCTTTTGAGGGATGGGGTTCAAACTATGGTTGGGCATTGCAATTAACATCTTTGGACCATTCGAATGCCTATTGTTTGGGATTGCTTTGTTTGGCCTTGTGAAATTTATTTTGGTTTGTCCCTTAGTATTTTTGTAAGTCTTAGATTTTTGTTTTTTGGGCCTAGGCATTTAATAGCAAAGTAATTTTCCCATTGAGTCATTATCAACACGAACCCAAAAAAGTACCCAACAATACCCAGTCCAACTATTTACAAATCTGAATTCATTATCATACGTTTTAGAGTCATCTCTTGCACCTAACGACCGTTTCTAATTAACTCAAAAGTATGTTTTCTTTTTCTTTTCTAATTATTTTTTTAAATTTTCTTATTATTTAATTATTATACGTGTATAAAAATGCATAGAAATATATACATATATATATATATATACATATATATATATATATAGTGAGACTTTCTTTTCAGAATCATTCTTAGTGCGAGAACTGACAGAACCATCAAAAACATGCATGCACGCCTTCAATAATTGTATTTTTTGCACATATGTTCTAAAAACAACATATATGTTTTAAAAAAACATAGTTTTGTCAAAAAAATTTGATAAGAAATGAAATACAAAATTTTTCTTTGAAAGTGTGCATGTATGTTCTAATAAGAGAGCCGTGCAACAAAAAATTGCGGCTTTGTGTAAGGTTTTTGTGAAAGAAGATGAAGAGTTCAAATAAGATACGAAGAACTTAGGTGGATTCCTTACTTAATTGATGATTTTCATGATTTTTTTGATTTTTAAAAGGCGAGCATGAATGTTTTTGTTGGCTGTAAGTTCTTCTCGCACTAAGAATGTTCTGAAAAGAAAGCCCTCCCTATATAGTATATATAATATATAATATATATATATACATATATATATATATATATATATATATATATATAAACGAATAAAGGACTAACGGTGCAAGAAAAAGAAAACATATTTTTTAGAAAAGAAAAAGATAATTAGAAAAAAATTTATATAAAAACGGATAAAGGACTAACGTGTATAAGAAAATTTAAAAAATAATTAGAAAAGAAAAAGAAAACATATTTTTGAGTTAATTACAAACGGTCGTTAGTCAAAAGGACTAACGGTGCAAGAGATGAATCTAAAACGTATGATAATGAATCAGAATTTGAAAGTTGGATGGGTATTGTGGTACTTTTTTTTTGTTCGTGTCTGATAATGGCTCAAATAAGAAAGTACGTTACTATTAAATGTCATTAACCCTATTTTAATCATCTTGTTGTTATAATGGGTGCTTTTTTGTTTTGTATTTTGATTGCACGTTTTTTTGTTATATATATCGCCGTAAAAAAAAGGTCAATAAAACAAACCAGATAGATGGATTTTGCAATATACTGTTAAATACATACTAAAAATGTGTTGCTAATTGTCTGAGAATTCAGTATGACATTGTAGTGTTGTCTATATTGTAATAATAGACTTAAATTAGATGGTATAAGTATGGTGCAGTGTGCAAATAAACAACGAATGATCTCTTTAGCATTAAATTAGCTTCCTTTTCCCTAATTGTTCATGTTTCTATAATTCAAGTCTTTATGTTACTGATAGCAGTCGCGGACTCAGGATTAGGGTTATCACGTGCATTCCATAAAACTAAAAAAGATTTATAACACAATTTTTGGGACCATGTTCATTTCCGAAAGATCAGTGTTTTTAACATATTTTTACAGTACACGAGATGAATCCATGGGTTTCTCGTGCACCATGGGAACCCCTCTATGTCCCCTCCTGATGAGTGGTAGTGACACATTATGAAGTAGGGCTGAGCACAGACCCAAGACCGACCGAACACGAAGACCCGAACGCTGACCGACCGCGGACACGGACCGACCATTTCCGTCCGGGTCCTCGGGTCCAGGAGTTTTGACCAAGTCCGTCCCCTCGGTCCGGTTCGGTCTTAGCCGGTCCGGTCCGGTCTTGGGTCTGTGCTCAGCCCTACTTCATAATGTGTCACTACCACTCATCAGGAGGGGACATAGAGGGGTTCCCATGGTGCACGAGAAACCCATGGATTCATCTCGCGTACTGTAAAAATATGTTAAAAACACTGATCTTTCGGAAATGAACATGGTCCCAAAAATTGTGTTATAAACTTTTTTAGTTTTATGGAATGCACGTGATAACCCTAATCCTGAGTCCGCGACTGCTATCAGTAACATAAAGACTTGAATTATAGAAACATGAACAATTAGGGAAAAGGAAGCTAATTTAATGCTAAAGAGATCATTCGTTGTTTATTTGCACACTGCACCATATTAAACCATCTAATTTAAGTCAATTATTACAATAAGACAACACTCAATATCATACTGAATTCTCAGACAATAGCAAACACATTTTTAGTATTTATTTAACAGTATACTGGGCAAAATCATCTATCTGGTTTGTTTATATTGACATTTTTTTAACGGCGATATATATAACCAAAAAAGAGAACAAAAATACAAACAAAAGCACCCATTATAACAACAAGATGATTAAAATAGGGTTAATGACATTTAATAGCAACGTACTTTCTCATTTGAGCCATTATCAGACACGAACAAAAAAAAAGTACCACAATACCCATCCAACTTTCAAATTTTGATTCATTATCATACGTTTTAGATTCATCTCTTTCCACCGTTAGTCCTTTTGACTAACGACCGTTTATAATAAACTCAAAATATGTTTTCTTTTTCTTTTCTAATTAATTTTTAAATTTCTTATAACGTTAGTCCTTTATCCTTTTTTTTATATAAATTTTTTTCTATTACTTTTTCATTCTAAAAAATATGTTTTCTTTTTTTTCCACCGTTAGTCCTTATTCATTATATAATATAATATATATATATATATATATATATATATATATATATATATATATATATATATATAGGGGGGCTTTCTTTTCAGAACCATTCTTAGTGCGAGAACTGACAGAACCACCAAAAACATACATGCACGCCTTTTAAAAATAAAAAAAATACATGAAAATCAGATCAATAAACCTGAAGAAACCACCAATGATCTTCAGTTATCATCATGAACTCTTCCGTCTACTTTCACAAAACCTTACACAACCGCAATATTTTTGTTGCACGCCTTATAAGAACATACATGCACACTTTCAAAGAAAAATTTTGTATTTTCAATTTCTTATCAAATTTTTTAGAACAACTATGTTTTTTTAAAACATATATGGTTTGTTTTTTAGAAAAAATGTGCAAAAATAAATTATTGGAAGGCTGCATGCAATGTTTTTTTGATGGTTTCTGCAGTACTTGCACTAAAATGATTCTGAAAAGAAATCTCACTATATATATATATATATGTATATATATATATATGTATATATTTCTATGCATTTTTATACACGTATAATAATTAAATAATAAGAAAATTTAAAAAAATAATTAGAAAAGAAAAAGAAAACATACTTTTGAGTTAATTAGAAACGGTCGTTAGGTGCAAGAGATGACTCTAAAACGTATGATAATGAATCAGAATTTGAAAGTTGGATGGGTATTGTGGTACTTTTTTGGGTTCGTGTCTGATAATGACTCAAATGGGAAATTACTTTGCTATTAAATGCCATAGGCCCTAAAAAACAAAAACTAAGACTAAAAACAAATACAAAGGACAAACCAAAACTAAATTTCACAAGGCCAAACAAAGCAATCCCAAACAAAGGCATTCGAATGGACCAAGAATGTTAATTTGCAATGGCCCACCATAGATGAAACCCCATCCCATAAAGCAAACAGCAACACAAATAATAAGAAATACTTGCATCATCCTGAAAAACCATCAGACACCTTAGCCTGCTTAACTTTGCACACAACAACGCCAATAACCTTCTGTAGACCCACTGTAGCACATTTGAGAATATTTTCACATTTGACATTCTAAAGGATCAAAAAGCCAATGTTGCCAATTCATCTCATTTTTCCCCCTGATCTTCTCAAAATCCACTCAAAACTCTTAAATTCTTGAACAATCTTATTTATACTAGAAAATTTACCCTTAAAAACACGCGCATTTCTCTCTTTTCAAATAAATATCCGGACGTCCAAATAACCACTTGCCACAATCTTGATGAACGACTAGGAACATTTGCATTCCCATTGAAAGTAAAAAATAATCCTCAATGGAGAAAGCATTAACGTTCTCAATCTTCCATTAACTAAATTTTTTTCCCACACGCTCAACGCAAAATTACACACAACTAAACAATGAGAGCATGATTCCACCATGTCCAGCCCCCCCCCCGCCCCCCAGCGCCCCCCCCCCCCCCCCCACAAGATGGACACAAGAAGTGAATCCAAGTTCATACCTCGCTTGTCTAACGCTTCACGAACCGGTAGTCTCTTTCACCGTGAATTCTCCACTCTCATGAAGCGCCCATCTCCATCGATCCCAACAATCAAACATTATTACCACATTTTGTAACCATTCCCAACACCAAACACCACCAACCCATTTTCTTTTTCCCCCCACCATAAACCCACTTTCGCCTACCTAAATGGTATAATTGGAATCTATCACATAATCTAAACACCCCCACGCCAAATAATCCCCCCAAAATATTATATCTCCCCCATTTCCTACTTCCCTCACAAAAGATAACCCAAACTCTAAACTTAACCCCTTTAACTCCCCCATCTTAATAATGTCATTCCAAACACCACCCCTACCTTTACTAGCCCTCCTCTCCCCCCTAACCCCCCACTCCCACCATGGATATTTTTTATAACTCTAACCCATAACGACCCTCCTTCCCTTTTGAATCTCCACCACCATTTCCCTAAAAGAGCTAAATTTTTCCCCTTAATGACCCAATGTTTAACCATCCTTTCTTGTGTGAGGCTAGCAACATGTCCCACTTAACACAAGATAATTTTTCATGTTCCCCCAACCCACCCCAAAAGAAATTTTTTCTCACCCTCTCAAGTTGTTTTATAACACTCAAAGGCACACGGAACACGAAAATTATACAAGGTAGGCCTTCCCTAGAACTGACTTAACCAAGTTAATCACCCCCCCCCCCGAACACATCGACTTAGCATTCCACTCAATATAAATGAATTTTGAGAATTTTCTCGACTACACTATTTCAAGCACCAACTCTCCTCATATCTTGACCAATCGACAACCCTAAATATGAAAATGGGAAATCATCGGTACCACATTTCATCCATCTCGCCATGTCCCTCAACTCCTCTTCATTTACGCCAACTCCATATAACTTACTTTTATTATAATTCACCCGGAGCCCAGAAACTTCCTCAAAGCACTGAAGATGAGAAACCACAACGTTGTCTGCACCAATTTTAACACCCTTAAAAACTCTCTTTTTCCACCGCTTCATTAACCGATTGCAATTTATCACCTTCACTCCGCCTCCAAATAAACATGAAAGTTAGAAAGATGCCTCCTTGTCTACGCCCTCTGTTCGAGTCTAAACTCTTCCGTTGGTGAGCCGTTGACTAAGATTGACACCGTGGCAGATCTAAGGCAACTTCCCACCCATTTACACCATTTATCTCCAAATCCCATTTTCTTCATTATGTCAATGAGAAATCTCCAATTTAGACTATCATAAGCTTTCTCAATATCAACCTTAAATATTAATCCAATTCCTTCGGTTTTTCTTCAAAAATTCAAAGTTCAATCGCAATTACTAACACCGTCAAGATAAATCATCCTTTTATAAAAGCGCTTTGTACAACCCCACCACCTTTTTAAAAAAATCCACTCCTCCTGCCATACTTTCGCTATGATCTTATATTAACACCCAATAAGGCTTATGGGACGAAAATCCCCAAGCCCTATAGGATACACTACTTTTGGAATGATAGTCACAAATGATGTGTTACACCCTCTCGAAATTTCCCGAACCATTTAACTGCACCTACCAAATCGGACTTGAATATATCTAAAAACTTTCTAATAATAATTTAAAATTAAACGCCACCCAGACCCAGACTTTATGCCCCCCCCCCCCACAGGCCCGAAATGTCACACCCCGTAAATTCTTGGTTAGTATTCATCCGACCCATTCCAGTACATCTTGACTTTAAATTAGACGTTACGTTTTAAATCTTACAATTTACCGAGGAACTAAACTGCGCAAAAACTGAGAAACATCATCGGACGCATTCCGGCATCGGTTAAAAATTTATTTAGGCATTATATGTGTTATTTTAGCTTTCCTGAGTGTTTCGTGATTTTGAATCACTTTCGATATTAATTTTAGGGTTTTATTCTTTAAATCGCGTTTATTTCCGCGTTTTTAAACCAAACAGAGGAAAAAAAAAGGAAGGGGGGGGGAGAATACTTCATGAAGTGTCAACCAACAAGTTTTAAAGGAACTGAAGGAGTGGTTGGTCTGATAAGGTGGAGTGAGAAGATGGAGATTGTATTTCACATTAGCAACTGTCCGGAGAAATATCAAGTGAAGTATGCAACTTGTACCTTACTCGACAGTGCACTAACCTGATGGAGCTCTCACAAGAGAACCATCAGAACTGATACTGCATACGCTTTGTCATGGAGAGAGCTGATGAAACTGATGACTAAAGTGTATTGCCCGAGAAATAAGATCCAAAAGATGGAAACTAAGTTATGGAATCTGTCGGTGAATAACAATGACATCGCTAGTTACACTCAGAGGTTCCAGGAAATCACCATGATGTGCACCAAGATGGTTCCCGAGGAGGAAGATCGGGTGGAGAAATTCATTAGAGGTCTTCCCGATAACATCCAAGGAAATGTGATTGCTGCAGAAACAACAAGACTACAAGATGCTGTTCAAATTGCCAACAACTTGATGTATCAAAAGTTGAAGGGTTATGCTGTGAGAAATGCAGAGAACAAGAGAAGATTGGACAACAACTAGGGAAACAACTGTGGGCAACAACCACCCTATAAACAATAGAATACTGGGGGACAGAATGTTGCTAGAGCCTATGTGGCTGGTAACAATGAGGAGAAGAAATATGAAGGTACCTTGCCACTATGCAACAAGTGTAAGCTTCATCATGTAGGCCCTTGCACCATAAGATATGGGAAGTGCAACAAGGTTGGAGACTTGACTAGAAATTACAGGGTTACCAATCCCACTACCCCCACCCAGAGAGGCCAAATAGTGAATTAGAGGGTTGTGACTTGTTTTGAGTGTAGAGCACAAGGACATTACCAGAAAGATTGCCCCAAGATCAAGAACGAAAACCGCGGAAACAAAGCAAGTGTTCCTGATGCAAGAGGCAGAGCTTATGCACTAGAAGGAGGTGACGTTAACCCAGGTTCCAACAATGTCACGGGTATGTTCCTTCTCAATGATCATCATGCCTATATGTTATTTGACTCTGGCGCCGATAAGAGTTTCGTATCAAATGCTTCTAATGCATTGCTAGACATCACACCCTATGCCTTAGATGTTAGCTACGCTATCGAACTAGCTGACGAAAGGACTTCAGAAACTAACACTGTGTTTATAGGTTTACATTAGGATTGCTAGGACATCCATTTAATATCGACCTAATGCCTATAGAGTTGGGTAGTTTCGACGTTATCATAGGCATGGATTGGTTAGCAAGGAATCATGCAGTGATTGTCTATGACGAGAAGATAATGCGTATTCCTTATGGAGATGAAATTATAATCGTTCAAGGAGACAAAGGTGCCAAGGAGAAGAAATCAAAGTTGAGCATTATATCATGTGAAAAGGCCCAGAAGTATATAGAGAAAGGTTGTCAACTATTTTTGGCACATGTTACGGTGAAGGAAAACAAAGACAAGTCAGAGGAGAAGCGACTTGAAGACGTGCCGACTGTACGGGACTTTCCAGAAGTTTTTCCAGAAGACTTACCTAGACTACCACCCACATGACAAGTCGAATTCCAAATTAACTTAGTCCCAGGTGCTGCACCTGTAGCTCAAGCCCCGTATAGGTTAGCACCGTTGGAGATGGAAGAACTGTCTACTCAACTACAAGAACTATCTAACAAGGGATTTATAAGGCCAAGTTCCTCACCCTAGGGAGCTCCAGTTTTGTTTTTCAAAAAGAAAGATGGCTCTTTCCGAATGTGTATCAACTACCGTGAACTTAACAAGCTTACTGTGAAAAATCGATACCCACTTCCAAGAATCTACGACTTGTTTGATCAATTACAAGGGTCAAGTGTGTACTCAAAGATCGACTTGAGGTCTGGTTACCACCAACTCAGAGTTCGTGATGAGGATATCCCAAAGACGGCGTTTAGAACTCGCTATGGTCATTACGAGTTCCAAGTGATGCCATTCGGGTTGACTAACGCGCCGGCAGTGTTCATGGATTTGATGAACAGGGTATGCAGACCATACCTAGATAAGTTCGTGATCGTGTTCATCGATGACATATTAATCTACTCTAAGACCAAAGAAGAACATGATGTACATCTTAGACTAATCTTGGAGTTGCTTAAGAAGGAAGAATTGTACGCCAAGTTCTCAAAGTGTGACTTTTGGCTATCGAAGGTATAATTTCTTAGACACGTGATTGACAGCGAAGGCATTCACGTTGATCCTGCGAAGATTAAGTCAATCAAGGATTGGGAATCACCCAAAACTCTAACTGAAATTCGCCAATTTCTAGGTCTTGCCAGTTACTCCTGACGATTTATCAAAGGATTCTCCAAGATTGCCAAGCCTATGACAAAGCTGACTCAGAAAAGTATAAAGTTCAATTAGGGTGAAAAGGAGGAAACTGCTTTCCAGACATTGAAACAAACGTTGTGTAGTGCACTGATTTTGGCATTGCCTGAAGGAAGTGAAAACTTCGTAGTATATTGTGATGCTTCTTATAAGGGATTAGGCGCAGTGTTGATGCAAAAAGAGAAAGTTATAGCTTATGCTTCCCGCCAGCTCAAAATCCATGAGAAGAACTATACGACACATGATTTGGAATTGGGAGCTGTGGTGTTCGCTCTTAAGATGTGGAGACATTAACTTTACGGCACAAAGTGCGTTGTGTACACTGATCATAAGAGTTTGCAACATATTCTTTATCAAAAAGAGTTGAATATGAGACAACGTAGGTGGTTAGAACTGTTAAGTGACTATGACTGTGAGTTACGCTACCACCCGAGAAAGGCAAATGTGGTGGCTGATGCGTTAAGCCAAAAGAGTAGACCTAAGCACTGCGAGTTCGAACTTTGGTTATGACAATCGGTTTGAATCTCCCTGCGCGAATCTTGAATGCTCAGGTTGAGGCAAGAAAAAAAGAGAATTACGGAACAGAGGATTTGCAGGGCATGATTAAGAACCTAGAGCCACGTGCAGATGAAACATTGTGTTTGAAGAATAGAAGCTGGATACCACTGTTTGGTGACTTGAGAGCTTTGATTATGCATGAGTCGCATAAGTCAAAGTATTCGATCCACCCTGGATCGGACAAAATGTATCAAGATTTGAAAAAGCTTTACTGGTGGCCCAACATGAAAGCAGAAATTGCCACATATGTGAGAAAGTGTATGACTTGCGCAAAGGTTAAAGCGGAATACCAGAAACCGTCCGGTCTATTGGTACAACCAAAAATCCCTGAATGGAAATGGGAAAACATAACTATGGACTTCGTGACAAAGTTACCAAAAACGGCAAGTGGGCAAGATATGATTTGGGTTATAGTCGATCGACTCACTAAATCTGCTCATTTTCTGCCAGCAAAGGAGAATGACTCAATGGAGAAACTGACCAGGCAATACTTGAAAGAAGTGGTGTCGAGACATGGAGTGCCTGTTTCGATCATCTCTGATCGCGATGGTAGGTTCGTGTCCCAATTCTGGCAATCTCTTCAAGAAGCTTTTGGAACTCAATTAGATATGAGTACGGCATATCACCCCGAAACAGATGGTCAAAGTGAGAGGACTATCCAAACATTGGAAGACATGCTCCGAGCATGTGTGATAGATTTCGGGAAGGGATGGGACAGACATTTACCCTTAATAGAATTCTCCTACAATAACAGCTATCATACAAGTATTAAGGCGGCACCTTTTGAGGCGTTGTATGGTCGCAAATGCCGGTCACCTGTCTGTTGGGCTGAGGTGGGAGACGCTCAGCTTACTGGACCAGAAATTGTTCGTGAGACAACAGAGAAGATTATCCAAATCAAGCATCGTCTACAAGCTTCACGTGATCGACAAAAGTGCTACGCTGATAAGAGACGTAAGCCATTAGAGTTTCAGGTTGGGGATAAGGTTATGTTGAAAGTATCGCCCTGGAAAGGTGTAATACGTTTCGGCAAACGGGGAAAGCTGAACCCTCGTTATATTGGACCTTTTAAAATTCTCGCCAAGGTGGGAACGGTTGCATATCGACTAGAATTACCAGAGAAGCTAAGCCGTGTTCATAGTACCTTTCACGTCTCGAACCTTAAGAAGTGCTTATCCGATGAACCGCTCGCGATTCCATTGGACGAAATCCACATTGATGAAAAGCTCAATTTCATTGAGGAACCAGTTGAGATTATGGACCGCGAAGTCAAGCGTTTGAAGCAAAGTCGCATTCCAATCGTGAAGGTCCGTTGGAATTCTAGAAGAGGTCCCGAGTATACCTGGGAACGCGAAGACCAAATGCAGAAGAAGTACCCTCATCTGTTCGCTAACCCTGTATCCGCATCTCAAGCTACGTCCTAAGCTTTGAGGACAAAGCTCTTCTAACGGGGAAAGGATGTCACACCCCGTAAATTCCCGGTTAGTATTCCGACCCACTCCGGTCATCTACTTTAAATTTTATTCGTTACGTTTAAATCTGACAGTTTACCGAGGAACTAAACTGCGTAAAAACTGAGAAACGTCATCGGACGCGTTCCGGCATCGGTTATAAATTAATTTAGGCTTAATATGTGTTATATTAGCTTTCCTGAGTGTTTCGTGATTTTTAATCACTTCCGATATTAATTTTAGGGTTTTATCCTTTAAATTACGTTTTTCGCGTTTTAGACCAAACGGAACCCCGGAAACTCGAAATCTTTTCGTGTAAACTCAAGTTATCGATAATATTATACCCTAAGCTTAAAAATTTTATTCACCTCTTCTTCCCTAGCCAAATGTGGCGCCTAAACCACAACAACATGTATACTTGAACTCTAAATTAAATCAACAAGCATCTTTCTTGAAATCCCATGCATGTGCTCATGCTTACACAAGATAGTGACACATGAGAATGTCATTCTCATGCACCATTTCTCATGTTGTTAAGACCATGTGTTTACTTACACTATTCTTACACATTTGACTAGTAACTTTGAACCATATCCATCTTGAGTGAACCTTGGCTAGAAAAATTGAACCATCTTGGTCCTTGTGGCCTTGCTATTGCCGAACCATCAACAACACACACCTTTGGTGTGTGTTGGTCACTTGCTAGTCCAAAATTCACCTAAAACCCTAACACATATCCTATAAATACCATGTTATACCACACTTAGGGTTTCATCTTCATTTCTAGTCACCAACAAAAATCTTTTTCTCCCTCCCCTTGCTCCTAGCTCACGGCACACCTTCACCAACATACACCATCCATATCTTTTGATTTCTAGCAAGATCCAAGTATTCTAAGTTCATTCCTAAGGTTATCTAGGGTAGATCCAAGTGTTGGTTGGTTGTTTTTCAAAGATTTCAAGAATTATAAAACTAGGGTTTTCAAGATTATTTGGGGTTTTTATAGATCTATAGTTTGTGGGTATAGATCTAGTGTTCTTGCTACTTGCTCTTCTTGATTTGTAAGTGTTCTTTAAATCTTTGTTGGTTTCATCTATGTTCTTTATAGATCTATGTTGTTCATAAAAGATCCATGTGTTTGTGTAAATTTTTACAAAAGAAATAAATTAATATTTGTCATCTCTTATAAAATGGAAGTAAATATTGTTACCACTTTATGTTTATGTTTTATAATATGTTCTTGGTGAGATTGAGAGTTGCAACAATAGAGATTAGGTTGGATTAAGGTTAGTTTTGTGGTGGATTAGTTGTAAATAAAGGTTGAACTAGATTAGGCACTAATATGCGAGTTGGGTTGATTTTTGGTCATTTTTTGGCAAAACAAACTTGCTGTCCCGAATTAGTTTGGTGGTTTTGAGCGACTTAAAAATGTTTTCATTAGGCGTAAAAGTAGTTTTCGAAGAGCTCATTTCGAATAGATAATTTTTCATATATCACACTTTAAAATCGGACTTAAAACGGCCAAGTTATGGCCAAATGAAACTCGAAACATTTTTCGGCGAAAATGGAAAATGTAATGACCAGATCAGCAGCTAAAACGGGCGATTCGGAGCCCTTCGGGTCCGAATCGGCTTAAGTATAAAACACGAAAGTTGTCCGGAATGAGATTTTACTATAATGTTGGCAACCGCTTAGCCTAAAAGTCAAAAACGAGAGACATTTTTACCACAAATCGGAAAAATAGATTTTTAAGAAACACTCTAATTAATGCTTGCTGATTGGAATAGAAAAAGGGGGTTTCGGGCACTTTCGGACGATTTTGGATGTTTTAAATGCAAGCGAAACATATAGGAATGTTAAGTAATTAGTTAGAACAACTAGAAATGTCATGAAAGGCTATTTGAGGTGACGACCTTAATAAAAAGTAGGATTATTAAACATAAGGATTAGGCGGTTTAGAATTGTTTAAGCGATTTGTAAAATATAGAAACTTAAGAAAATAGGGGACGCTATTAACGTTTTGAAACTAAAAAGTTTCCTAAAAGGGAAAGTTTCTAAAAATAGTAACTCTTTGCAATTGCCGGGATTTAACTAAGACATGGTAAAGTTTCAAAGTCTTTTATTACTAAAACGCAAACACACTTGGATGCTTTAAATGATGAACATGGATGCTTTACTTGTTTCTTTGATAAATGCTAAGTCATACCCATACTTACTCTAGGTCGCGGCTAGACCTCCTTATATCTTCATCATTTGTTGTGGTTATCGCTTACCCTTGCTAAGGTGAGTTCATAGCCCCACATTTTTACTGATTTACAAACGCTTTATACTATGGGGTGAGAAACATTGTTTGCTTTTAAATTGGACACAAGTTCTTTACGCGAGTTTTACTTGTTTATGTGTTGCCTAAGTTGCTTACAAACCTACTACTGCCCAACTTATCATGAACTGTTAGTTTCTCGACCGGAGGACCGGTTGAGGGAGCGCGAGTGAATAGATAGATCTATTGGGACTAATTATCCCTATCCGCTTTGGTTCCACTTAACGAAGAACAAACGGATATATGTCATGTCGATTGTACATTATGGTGGTCTTTGGTTTGGGACACCGGTTAGGGCAGGAATACTATGCGACAGGATGTAGCATGCCCTGTTGATTAATTAGCTTCAGTGTCATGAGCTTAGTGCAACAGTAAATACTTTTTATGTGATGCTGTATCTGTTATAGTAGTCACATACGTTTTGAAATCTTGTGGTCCACTCTTGTATTAACTTAAACCTATGAATTCACCAACATTATGTTGACGTTTTAAACATGTTTTCTCAGGTGCTTAGCTTGGATTGATTCTTGATGCTATGTGGAGTCTATGTGCTATGTGACTTCGCCAATTTCAAGACTTATCTATTATTTACTCGTTGTCATTATCAAAACTTTGTTATGCTTCCGCTACTTTTAACTTAATTATTATGAGTTGTAAAACTTAAATTTATTTTATCTTATGCAACGAGTAAACTTTTTCAAACGTCCATGATTAGTGGTCGTTCTTTATTGCTTTGTGATCGGATTGTTATGACGTCACGCCCTCGGACACGCATTCCGTCCAGGCCCCGTTTGGGGGTGTGACATTGTTAAACATGGCGAGTTTTTTATTTGGGAGAAGTAGTTTGAATTTGTGAAAAAATGATGAAACGAGCGAGTATTTATAGCGTAAAATTATTTAAATTTTAGAAGTTAATATAGTTATTTTTATATTAATGAGTCGTTGCTTTTTTTGTACACTTGACCATCGGTCGTTCGACCGACCCACAACGACCAAGACCTACATGCGACCGAATGTTGTGCTATAGGGGCGACCGACAGGACCTGAGTCGACTGAACCATAGCGAGCAGCCTTATAACAACAGCTTCTTTGGCTTTCTTCTTCCACTCTAAAGCCTTGCTTCTCATCTTCTCCCCTTTCGCTCCATCCATCATCTCCCTCACTTGAGCCTCCACCTCCTCTCCACATTTACATCGATTTGCATACCAATCCCTCATTCTATACAATGATACCGACAATTGGTTTGTTGCTTAGAAAAAAAAACGGCCAACAAGTCATAGGAACACCATTGCTAATACTCTCAATAGTCGAATTCCATCCACAATGAGTGAATCCACCGATTGTTGGATGCTTCATAACCTGCGTATACAGATAAAGGAAAAAAAAATATTATTTGTTTGATATATATTCTATACATATCATGTTAACAAATTAAGATCGTGAGCATATATAGTCTAACAAGGTTAATCATGATCACAAGCTTAATAGTGATTCGTAAAGACTACTACATTTTTTGTATGCAGCTTTTATCACTTGTCAATCCACAAAAACTTTTGATTAACTTCTTTAATCCACGCCTGAAGGTCAAATTAAAACTTTCTAATTGTTGCAAAGAAGTAACTTCTTGTGAGTAAGAAAAAAGTTACTATCTAATTGTTATGCTTAATGTGTTTTATCTTTTAATATAGAGGAAATTTACATGAACTTAATAGACGCATGGTTCGTTGTTTAATCTCTACTACTTTATAAAGCGTTTAGCCCATTCTATTTTTAGAAGTCTTAAAAATTTAAGTAAAAAAAATTACTTCTTTGAGAAAGTTCATGCATAAATGTTTTTAAAAGCCTTTCACAATGAATAGTAACACCGTAACATCTTTGTGTATAATTGTAACATCCTCCCGCATTCATTAGCCTATTATAAGTTACATCTAAAATTTTAAGTGTATTTACAATTAGTTGTAACAGCCTTGAATAATGTAACACCCCAAATTTAAATATTAAGTTACATGGCTTTTTTTATTTTCGCTGTATAAACACCCCAATGATAGTCATTTTCTTACTCTCTTTTACAATAGCCTTTCACTACTAGTTGCCTCTCCAACAACTTTATGTCATTCGTTAATATATGCATCTAACATAAATGTTGATGATGAACCTCGAATGATGATGATGATGATACATGTTTCGACAAAAATGTTAGAAAAAAGGTTGTACACTTTAACATTTTTTTATTCATGTTTTTAGTGATAATTTTGAATTAAAATTTGAATATTTTGTATGCTGTATTAGCTTTGTGTGTGTGCATGCATGGTGGATCTAAAGATAAGAATATGATGGATGACTGATGCAATGAGGAGTTAAACTTAAAGAAGGATCTTCCTGCTTGGTAACAAAAACTGTTCCTCTCAAGATATTCCAGTGGACTCAAATAAAACTTTCTCAGGTCAGAATGTTGTCAAAAGTGGTGGCTCAGTTTTGGATGTCATGGAGGATATCATTCGTGTTGGACAAGTTATGGGCTATTCAATGGAAGGCTGTGTGAAGGATTTAGAAAACATCATCGGAAAACAAGGAGAGGATAATGTTATTAGATGATCTCCTAATCTATTAACAATTCAGGGTTGACCACAAGACAAAAAGGAGTGGATAAGACGTTGGTGACCTAATTCATCTAACTTAAATTTTTTAGGATTCAAGGAACCAAGTTGACTAGTATTTCGTATATGGACGTGAAATTTTTGTGGGGTAACTCCAATTACGATTACGTTTGTAGCGAGTCCTTAGGAAACTCTGGTGGTATCCTATGTATATGGGAAGCTTCAATTTTCAAGAAGTTAACTACTAACGCTATCCGCTCCGTCATTTTCATAGCTATTTATGGAACGTGCGCCTTCCTCCAATTCAAAATCTTGTTTATTGCTATTTATGCTCCGCAACAAATTCATGCAAAAGGAATGTTATGGGACTATATCTCTAACATAGTTGGTCGTGGGAATGGGGAGTACTATTATTATGGGAGATTGTAATTGAAGTTCGATCTAGCGTACTTAAGAACGACGTGGTTCCTTGTTTTATCATGTATAGCGATAGATACTTTTGATGCTTGTATTTCTAACGCGGGGCTTGTCGATGTTACTTTGGAAGGATATGCATTTACATGGGCTCATCCATCGGCTTCTAAAATGAGCAAACTAGATCGTTTTCTAGTTTCAGATGGTATTTTTTCTCTATTTCCTTCTATTACAGCCATTTGCCTCGACCGTCACCTATCGGACCATCGTCCAATCTGCATTCGGGAAGTCAAGTTGGATTTACGGACCAACTCCTTTTCGATTTTATCATTCATGGTTGATTTATGTCGGAGTTGATGATATGATTTATTGTCATGGCAACTTCGTTTTCTCACTCGGATACTAGTGGATGATTCGTTTTCAAAAAAAACTACAAGATCTTAAAAAAAGGGAAAAAAAAAAAAAAAAATTATTCGTAGATGGATTAAAAGCCAAGAAGCTCGAAATATCAGGTTAAAAAAATGTGGATGTTTTCTGAATTGGGCGAGATTGACAAGATATGGATCGTGGGGTTTTTGCGATGATTACTGTTTTTCGTCGATTCGAAAAGTGAACTTAAATTCTTAATGTTTCTGAGATGGAATCGAAAGATAATTTTCAGAAATCTAAAGTCAAGTGGGCGGTAGAGGGGGATGAAAACTCAAAATTCTTCCATGGCATCATCAATAAAAGGGAGCTCAGCTAGCGATTCGGGGATTTTCGTTGATGGATTTCGGGAAACAGAAACCAGTATGATTAAAGACGCTTTTTTTAACCACTTTGCTTCTTCGCTTTAAAGAAACCTGCCAATCATACAGATTTAATTAAATTTTGGGTTTAATAAGAAGTTCACCAAATCAAATGGAAAGATTTAGAGTGAAGTGTGTATCGCGCGTTGAAATTCGGAGGGCTGTGTGGGGAGCTGTGGTGAAATAAATCTCCGGGCCCTCGATGGATTCACGTTTGAATTCTTTAAGAAATTTTGGATTGTATTGGGTCTGACTTTTTCTGCGATGGCGGTTTTTTAGAATATTTTTTTCGTTACAGCTCTTTTCAAAAGGATGTAATGTCTTCCTTTGTAGCCCTAATTCCAAAAGGTCATGGAGGCTGAAATTCGTTATTGATTTCGGGCCGATAAGTTTGATTGGGAGTGTATACAAAGTGGTTACCAAGGTACTTGCCAATAGATTAGCTCCGGTCATTGCGGATCTCATCTCCGATACCCAATCCGCTTTTGTTGCTGGAAGACAAATTTTAGATGGCCCGTTTATTCTTGATGAATCTCCATTGGTGTAAAAGAAAGGAACAAAAAGGCCGATGTTATTAAAGTCGATTTTGCAAAGCATACAGACTCCGGTGCGTTGGGATTACTTATTAGAAGTGCTTGAGGCGTTTGGTTTTTTGGGAACTGGTGTAATTGGATTCGGTACTCTTACTTTGCTATGGCTTTCTATTCTTGATTAATGAGTCCTTTAAAGGAGTATTTCTTGCCTACGACCGTACAGGTCTCAAACAAGGAGATCCTCTTGCTCCATATCTCTTTATCTTAATCATGGAATCTATTCATTTATCTTTCAACCGGGTTATGGTGGTAGTCGGAAGGTCGGGCTTGTTCAAAGGTATTCATATTACAGGTTGTTTTCCTTATCTCACTCTTTTATGAGACGACGCTATGTTTATAGGAGAATGGTCCAATGAAAATCTAGAGTGGTTTATCAACATTTTAAAGAGCTTCTTTCTTGCTTATCTGGGATTCAAATAAATATCCTTAAAAGTCAACTGTTGGGTGTGTGCGTTCCGCACCAAGTGGTAGAGCAGGCAGCCTCTTTGATAGGTTGTTCTATTATGAGCAACAAATTTCGCTTTTTGGCGTATGGTCGGGAGATACTCTTCTCGTATTAAGGCTTGGGATGACGTTATTCTTAAGCTTAGATCTAGCCTCTCTAAGTGGAAGGTGAAAACCCTTTCGATAGGCGGTCGTCTAACTCTCTTGAAAATCCGTTTTGGGGCATCGTTCCGATTTATAATATGTCCATTTTTTAAAGTCCGACAAGGTGTCTGAAGGTTGATGGAGTCTTCGCAGCCTGGTTTTTTAATGGTGCGGGACCAGTCGGGAAAAAATAAGTTACATGGGTCGCTTGGAATAAGGTTTTAGCTTCAAAAAAACATGGTGTTAGGAGTCTCGAGTTTTTTGTTGCGCATTAACGTGCCCTCCTTCTCAATTGGGTTTGGCGTTTTGGTATTCCCAAGATGGCCGTTATGGTTTAAAGTCATTCGATGCGATTTATGCGTCTTCGGGTGGAAACTTCACTCGATAGTATATCCTTAAATGGTGTTCAATAATGAGGGAAGTCAATAAGTTAAAAGGGAAATGGTTTTGATTTTGTCGCATTGTTAAAAGACGCATTGGTAATGGTGATGTAATTCGAGTTTATGGTTCGATTGTTGGATCGGAGACGTTCCTTCTTCTGTCAAATTTCCTAGCTTGTTCGCATTGGACCTGAAACAAAGAAGCCTCTGGTGGACTGTTAAGCTCTTAGTGCTCCGATAGATATTTCGTTTCTATAGAAAAGCTCGGGGTGGGTATCGAAAGAACATCTGTTGGCTGATTGACTTCCTTTGATGGATTCGGTGACTTTATATATGAATTCTGGTGATTCGAGGCGGTTTGTGATTTTGGGTTAGCGTGGTAACTTCTCGGGTTATGGAGATCGTAAATACATTGATGATCTTTTCTTCCGCATCAAGCTGCCCAGACTTAGATGGATCCAAATACATCACTATTAAGGTTAAACATCTTCGCTTGGCGAGCTTCAGGCGAAGATTGTTTACCGACTCGAGTTAATCTGATTCGAGGCAGGGAAATCCAATATTGAGTCGTATCTTTGTCCGGTTTGTTCAGTCTGCGAGGAAGTTGTTTGCCACATCTTCTTCCGTGTGATTTGGCTCAGCATGTTCTTCGAAGCATATGCAGATGGTGGGGCTTAGTCCTCTGACTGGTCTTCGTTCAAGAGTTGGCAGTCTTGGATTCTTTCGATTCAGGTTCTCCTCTAAGGTCAAAGCTATGTTGAGGGAGTGTTCTTCGTATCTTGGTGGTTTATCTGGAACTTTAGGAATCGGATCATTTTTGAAGAATCTCCTCCAAGACGTTCGGAAATTTTTGATGCTATAGTTTTTTGTGCTTTCAATTGGTGTAAAAGTCGTTGTCATACGACGTTTTCTTGGGACGATTGGTTAAAAAATCCCCAATTTATTTCCTTGTAATTGTTTTCTAGCTCCTTGCTAGTTTAATAAATTTTTGCTGTTCAAAAAAAAAATGACTTATTCTTTTTTGTTATAGTTTCATAATTTCCTTCATTTTATTATGCAAGTGATTTAAAGCCTTTCAATGGCTATTGGCTACATGATCATAAGGCATGAATCGTTGATATTTTTTATATATACATATATCTTGTACGTTTAAGCCGAAGTGGGTTGTCTTCAGTATAAAAGATATATATGATGCATTTACAATAATTTATGTTTTAATATAAAAGATACTTCTAAAGAGCTCATAAAGTTTACAACTAATACAGTAATATGTGTGGGTCTTTTTTATGTTTTGATGTATGATAATATGATATGATATGTTTATTGGAAGGGTCGAATGGGATATCTTCTTCTAAGATCAAACTAATGTTTATAACAAATAAATATACGATACGACAAGGAGTAGAGAAAGAGTGCCTCCTAAAAATGATGAAAGTCGACAAAGAGAAAGCTACGTGAATAGTGACATTGCAGAAAATAGTGTTACAAGCATGGTTATTGAATGAACTTTGCAAGTAAGTTAATGTATAGTAAGGCAGTAGTGTCAAAAACATGGTGCTTTTTCAGCCACACCAAACAAGACAGTGAAAAGGGGACGGTGTTTGTGATTTCATGGATTTGTATTACTGTACATTATATGTATATTCAATCTTATGTGAAAAGAATATTATTGACCAAAAAACTTCCTTATGATTTTATTCAATAGAAAAGCCATAAACTGTTAAGCTATTAAGTGCTTTAACGTAAAAGATATAACAAAAACTCAAGTGTTATTTATTTAAGATTAATTATATGTTACAAAAGAAATGCAATGGTTTACACCCTGCCTTTGTGATGTAATTTACCGCATCATAATGTTATATTTTTTTTTAATCATGCTGCATCACACTATTTTTTTACTGCATCAGAATGTTATCATATTACGGGTACTTTATGTAGAAATTATTTATATTTTTGTTAGAAAAAACGTTTAATCGAATAACATTTGCTCGCGTAGAATATAGTCACAGGGTACCCGCCGCCGCATTGCACGGGTACCCTGCTAGTTAGTGGTTAATTATATTGCATAATCGATATTAACAAGAGAGTGATACTTATTGCAAGTCCGGTTAATTATAGTTAGAAAGCATGTTTCGATCAATTTTATTAATCTTCTACATTTTTATGAAAGAAAGAATAGGGTACCTCTTCTTGAGGGCACCATGATACGACCCTGTTAGGGGTTGTATCTATTAGTGAATAATTAGGCCCAAACTCGGTTTGTAGGTTTTGGGTATTAGGATTTTACCATTATAAATAATAGTCATTAATAAGATTATACGTACGGGGTTTTATCATTGTCTAACATGGTATCAGAGACCAAACTCTAAGCCTCTCTATCCCTAAAAATATCGATCCATAAAAATATCTTCATATCCCTCCCTCCGGTTCATCCATAAAAAATATATGCTAACACCCAATCTCCATACACCAATTCTCAATTAAATATGTCACAGAATAACAACGTGAAGTCTTTTGGCCTCTTGTTGCTAAAGTTGATGAAGGTGTTAGAAGATGATTTCAAAGCTACTGGAAATGGTGAAGTGCATGATCAGGGGCACGTGATATTGCAATTTTATAGTCTGGAGATTTGTAAAAGGATGTTGGTGTTTCTCAAAGCTAGATTTACTGATTCTGTTAAGGTTATGGATGTCAAGGAAGGAGATTGGTTTGTGGTTCCTAAAGGGTGTTGCTAACTGGTCAAGCAACCTTTGTCCATGGATCTAAGAATAAGCGTGGTTTTATTATTATTATTATTATTATTATTATTATTATTTAAGCATAAAAAAAAGTTATAGTTGTTTTTTTAATTTTTATATGGTGATTTGTGCTAAGGTCACAAATCCGCACGATTGTTATTTGTGTTTGTGATTTGTGCAAAGGTCACAAATCCACACAATTGTTATTTGTGTGGGTGATTTGTGCTAAGGTCACAAATCCACACAATCGTGATTCGTGTTGGAGATTTGTGCTAAGGTCACAAATCTACACAATCTTATATTGTTGTTCGTGCTTCGGTCACGAGCCGGTTCTTTTTTTATTACGTTAATGTTTTGTTTTGTTTTATTTCTTCTTTTATAGTTTACTACTCCAGTCCGAGCTTTCGCGATTTCGCCGCTCGGACTGCGAGGAGTATTAGTTGATAATTAGGCCCAAGCCCGGTTTGTAGGTTTTGGGTATTAGGGTTTTACCATAATAAATAATGGTCATTAATAAGATTATACATACGGGGTTTTATCATTGTCTAACAGTATCGGGATAGGATACTACTTTTAGCGTGTGCGAGCTTCATAAGAAAATAGAGACAGGAACTAGAGAATTAATCTTTAACATGATTGATTAAAACAAAAGAGTACAAAAAGTATTTATAATAGCTAAATGGGCCATGAGCCTATTATGGGTTATTATGACCTTTGACCTTTGACTTTGACTTTTCTAAAGATAACGACACTTTCCTAAGATAACGAAACTTAGCTATTAAGAGTCAAACATAACAATACATATCCTAAACACATATCCTAACACGACTCCAACACATATCTTAAACATAATAACTATGATAGTTATCCTAACCATAGGCGTAACACTCTACACACCTTCAAAAACCACCTTGTCCTCAAGGTGATGTCTAAAAAAATTATCTTGATTTCAGGACCCCATAATCTTCTTTGCATTGCAGCCTTCATCTTTTTCTTCTTTATGTACTTGTCATTAAGACGCTTTAAGAACGGTTGAAGAACATACAGGGTATAAATATAGTATTGGACTTCTTTATCAACCCCTTTGTCAATGAGCACTTGGACATCCGTTGTACTGATCGTTCCACATAGATGGAAACAACGCGAGCTTCCGTAACTAATGAGTGAATTGAGGATTGATATGTCCCCGCTTTCGACCGCATCATCACCCCCGTCCGTGGCCGCGTTACCCGAGTCATCATCCTAGCCAACCCCAAGCGCTTCGCCACCACCCACAACCTCTTCCACACTTTTCTTATTTTCTGAAAATTCGCCAAACTTGCTACGAACTTCCATACTTTCCACATTACTCTCACCCATATCGAAAACACCGTATATCGCACTACTAACCTCATCAACACCAATATCGTCATCAGTATTTAAGGACCATTTAATCTTAGGTGAAGCTAATTCACTTTGTGATGGTAGAATGACATATGTTTTCTATTTAACGATATACTCTTTCTCTTTCTTTTCAATTGCCTCAAAACGAGCCTCGAATATACGGGCTAAGGAGAACGCATCGCCCAGCGTGGTTGGTCTCGACACCAACAACTCGTGTTGTAGGTTGAGTTTGAGTCCTGAGATGTAGAAAGAGATGAGCAAGGAGTCCAGTATATCCGTAACTCTATTCATTAACTTTTGAAACTCACATTGATGATCTTCCATCGTACCAAGTTGTAACAATTTCGACAACGCCCTTTGTGGATCTTCATATTTTGACGGCCAAAAACGATTCCTAATACTTTCCACAAATTTGTCCCAATCGATAATTAACCCATTCCTTGTCATCCACCAAAACCATTCGGCAGCCACACCTTCCAAGTTGAACCCTACCACCTTTAGCCGCTGATCGGTCGGTGTATTTAACAAAGCAAAATATGCAGTAATCGAAAAAATCCAACTCTCGGGATCCGCCCCATTAAACTTAGGCACATCCAATCACATGGAACGTGGTAACTTGATCCGAAATCACCATCGCCCCCATAAAGTGTTTGTAGCAGTCCCCTAGTAGCCTGTAACTCAGCACACAATGCATCAAACTGCATCTGAAAGGCCACAGCCTGTTGTTGCGCCTTCTTCTCCGCTGTGTCTGTCTGATCCTTGAGTAACAACCAAATCATGTTCTCATCCATGCTATGACTAGTACTCCGGCGAACAATAACTCGAATAACAAGAAAATTTTATTTTTATTTTTTTACTGATGAACAATACGCGTGAATACTACTCGATGAACAATAATTTTTTTTGGAACCCTAAATTGGAAGCCCTCTCAACGAGAGCTCTCAATGAAAGAACCAATTGATACGACCCTGGTAGGGGTTGTATCGGGATAAAGCACCACTTTTAGCGTGTGCGAGCTCTATCAGAAAAATAAAGAAAAGAACTAGAGAATTAATCTTTAACTTGATTGATTAAAACAAACGAGTATAAAGAGTATTTATAATAGCTAAATGGGCCATGAGCATATTATGGGCTATTATGACCTTTGACCTTTGACTTTTCCTAAGATAATGACATTTTTCTAAGATAACGACACTTAGCTATTAAGAGTCAAACATAACAATACTTATCCTAAACACATATCCTAACATGACTCTAACACATATCCTAAACATAATAACTATGATAGTTATCCTAACCATGGGCGTAACACACCAGCTAGTCACCATGCCTCTCCCTTTGGTCTCTTGAATGAACTCTGGCGGCATTATGGCTTCATGACCTCCGAAAATATTTGGCCTAGTTATCCACAAGAAATCCTTCTGACTGTTAGCAAGTCCCCATCCGAAGAACTCGATGAGTTGCTCTTTTGTCATGACTGTGTAACCATGTTATACTTCCAAAGGTCTTTTGTATCAAGCCAATTGATGCAACTCAAATCTTCCTTCCAAAGGTTGGACCTAATGTGCTTGAGTCAGTCATCGTTAACATATTGTTGCATCATGTGTAGTGGGCCTATTGTGAATGTTCTTTGGTTCATGGCAATTATGGGTTTATCCCTTTCTTGTTCTAAGTCGTCAAATGTGTTGATAATGACAGCCGAGACTCTAGAATAGCAGCAGTATCGTATATAAGATAGTTGAGCACAATATATATCGTTTATATCAGTAATTCGAATGAAGCTTGGCAAGTCCCTTAATCTTATATTATCCATTCCAGGGATCCAGTCCAAGCTTGTGTCTAGATACCCGTTTGTCATGTCACTCATATCTGTAATATTTAGTTATTTACCAAAACCATTCAGTAAATTAGTAGAAACTTAAAATAAACGAAAACAAGAATATTTCTTATACTGATATTTTAATTACAGAGTTTCAGTGTTATCTATGGATAACATATCTTTTATATCATAAAAAATTACATAATTTTGGAGTTTTCTATAAGATTCGATCTTATAGGAAAAAAATATTGACCAATCATGTTGCTTGATTTTGACACGTAGGCAAAATCGTACGATTTAATTGGTTAAAAAAGAGTCAAAATTAAAAAAATTGGTGAAGTAATTTGCTTGAGAAAAAAAAGATATAAAAACATAAGTGTCAAATTTGCGATAAACAAAAACATAAAAATGAGCGATTAATAAAAACTTTAATGGTTTAATTTTAAATAAATCATATGAAGTTAAGTGAAACTTATAATTTTTCATATTTTTTAATAACTTTCGAAAATAACAATTAGCCTTTAAACTTATACCTTCTAGACTTTATATTTTAAAAATACAACATATATAAAATCTATTTTATGTTTATATAAGAATATAAGAAAAAACATATTAAACTCGCATATCGTGTACAACATGATATTAATAGATAAATTTCAACAACAACATCAACATCAATACTCATTTAAGTTAAACAAAGTCAAATCTTTCATCCAACAAATTCTTTACAAAATATTAATCGATATTAATCAATGTTTTAAGAAACGGTTTTTTAATTGACTCGGTCGAGCAACCGGGTCACGGTTCAACGGGGTTTTCGGCAAAATCCGGCTTCCGGTCACCTGACTGGGTCAACCCGAGTTTTAAAACACTTATATTAATACATAATGAATCTTTTATTTAAAACCACGTGCATAATTATTAGTTGTAATAATATTATAATTACAAAACATTAAACACGAGAAATTTTTCATATACCCGTATATTAAACAAAAGGCCCGTACATACACGAGACTTATAACCGTACTACGTATAAATTTTCACCCAAGGCGCACATCTTAAACAAAAAGTGTTATTCTCATCCTCTATGAGTGAAAGCCGCCATACATGGCATTATTTTGTGTCGTTATTAATTTATTTTTAAATGGAAAAAAAATTGATCACCATAGAAAATCAATATAGAATCCAATCTCATTGACTTAAAAAAATACAACAAAGTCAAAATGTCACTCTCTATAGTATGGTCAAATGTGACCACTACCGAAGCACATAAATACTCACTCCGTCTTAAAATTATTGTCTCCTGTTGACTTTTTCAGTCTTTTTCTTTAAACTTTGACTTTAAATATTTTTGTTTGTGTTATGTTATACTTGATGCAAAATATATGAATTGATTGGTTTTTTTATTGTATTTTCATTGTTATAATTTTCATCAAGTATTACATAACACAAATAAAAATATTTAAGGTTAAAGTTAAAAGAAAAAGACTTGAAAAGTTAATAGGAGACAATAAATTTAAGACGGAGAGAGTATTGGAGAAGATATCGGTGTTGCAAGATATGTTATCAAATAGATATGTACATCTAGGATGGAAAACGTAACACATAGTTTGCTTGTCGAATTATAAGTTATTAGTAATATATTAATAAAAACGTTAACAGAGCAATAAATAAACAAAAGGGGAAATGGTAGACCCAAGGAAGATTTAAGAAGTCGTTATAATCGAAAGAATTAGATAATCGCCCTTAAGATTTCTTTATAATTTCCTTTACATCAACACGATCAAGACAGCCAATTACTCGCTACAATGAAAAATATTCCAGTGATCTTTGGCTAATTTTGATAACGACAAATTAAAAATCGCAAAATAAAAAAGTACTGTCTCATACCCGTAACTTTTATGAACATGTAAGACTGGATATAATAAGGAGATCATAACAACGCATATTTCAAGTTTTTTTCTCTTTACAATTAACTTTACCGGTAACTTAATGTAATAAGATAATCAATTTTACTTCTAAAACATAACTCACTTAAACACAAATATACTCTCAAAACACACACGCAAATAGGGGTGAAAATGGGGTCAAACCCACACCGGACGGAAATAACCAAATACCGTTTTGGCCCAAAACCACAAACCAAGGACCGGGCCGAATGTGTTCGGTCCGGTCCGACCGAACCACACCGAGGACAAAACATGAGGTAAAGTGTGGACCAAGAACTGGCCCAAAATAGGTCCGGGCTGGTCCGGGCCGGTTTCTCAGTTCGGTCCGGTCCACGGTCCGATATGCTCACCCCTACACACACTCCATGACTTGATCTTAACATGACCATGCATTGTCGAAAGACCTCATAACCAGAACGTGTCTTTAAAGTCCCAAGACTCGATCTTTCTTACTAGTCGTCTCTTGATAAGCAAATCACCGTTAGAGCAATGGGTGTGGCAACGGGTGTGCGCCGAATCCGATTTAACATCCAATTCGGCGCCGCCGAATGCGCGCCGTGACACCGAAGGAAGCCGCCGAGTGTTGTTTCGCCATATACACGGCGTAGAAATGACAAAAAACTATCTCTTAGACCTTGCTTCCTTTGATGTAATCCAAACTTGTCCAACATAACCAGGTATTGCAATATTTCATATGAATAAATGAGACAATATGATCAAATTGAGTCAGATTGGTCTACACACCTTTTGTCTTTTTCTTTTTTTTAACCAAGATGATTAAAGCATACTACCTGAAATAAAAGGCCATTTCAACGTGTTTAGCCCATTTGGTTAACTCTTTTCAGCTAAAGAATTGTTTCACCCATTCATTTGTTGAAACCATGCACAACATAATGTGAGTCAACTTGCTCGTAAATGAACAGATATTACTAACGAAATTGTTCATGACTTCATGTGTTCCCTATCAATCGAGTTAGGTGTGCAACCAACCAGAAATTGTTAAACAGTAATAGGGTAAACAATTTAGTAAACATTTAGTGCTTTCTAATAGGCTAAAACAGTTTAGTACAAAAAATATTTAGCCTCTTTGTATTACGGTACCAAACTCGGGAATTCCCGTCTTGGTACCGTACCGTTTTTAGTGGTACCGATATTTTTTTGAGCGGGTTTTAGGGTACCGGTACCGTACCGGGTAAAGAGAACCGGTACCGATACGGGTCGGTACCGGTACGGTTCCGGTACCGTACCGTTTTTTCGGTACTCGTGCTCATCCCTACTCCAAGGCGTTTTTTTTCTTTTTTTGATTTTTTTAATTGAGTTCGGGTGATTTTCTGTATTTAGTTTTAAGGTTTATTGAATCTTGATATTGTGTGAAGGTGATATGGCGGCTAGAAGAAGAGATGGTCGTTTTTGGTGTGAAGGTTAAAGATGGAATCATGGTGTGTGAAGGGGGTGTTGGGTTTAATTATAATGGACTTGAGCTGAATATTATAAAAATATTGGGTTGTATTTGTGTTTGCTAAATTGCTAAATTCAGATTGGACAATAAAAAAAGGGACAATTTTTTTGTTAATATTGGTATTATTTGGACTTAAATTGGTATTTTTGGATTTGATATTATCCGTGTTCGTTGTAAATTACTTTTATAAAAATGTTATTTGTACTTTTATTTGAGTTAATGGAATTTAGTTTGTTTGAAAAAAATAAAATTGTGGGTGTGTAGGGCCCAAATGACATGTTATGAGGGAGGGGTGTTTTGAATTGTGAATCTTGAAATGATATGGTGCCCACTCGGGCCCAAATGGCTAAATTTTGTTAGGCATGACACCTTAGAGTGTTGGGGTGTGATGAAGTTTTAGCTCGCCGAATCTGAGCTGGGAAGCCACTCAGCGGCGCCAAATCCTCGTCACCAAACCGCATGAGCTTACCGAATGGCTCACCGCCGTGTACACGACGAAGAAAACGGGAAAAAAATCTTACTGTTTAATCTACAACAGTTATGTTTTAAAATTTTAATTTTTTTAAATTTATACCCTCTTTCACATATATGTCCCTTTCAAAACTCAAAATAACTTATTATGTTCACACACATTATTTTAAACTCTCTCAAATAACACCCCATTTTCACACACATTTTTCAAAACTTAAAATAACTGCCGAATGGCTACTCAACCAAACGATGTGAGACGAACTACCATTAGGCGACTACGGCAAGAACTTGTAGTTGATATCAAACTGGCGAACAATTTGTTGCTTGAGTTAACTCGCTACTTGGATCAAATGTGTAGCTGATATGTGTGAAAACACATATCCGTTTTATGTCAAAAATGGCCCTAAAAAGACAAAATTGTGCTTTAAATGCTTGTATATTGCTTGTTTTGTTTTTGTGATTGTGTAGGTACGGATATTGCAAAAATCTCAAAAAAACGGTCAAAACCAGACAATCACGAACACAGGAACG
>BQNB010023533.1:0-46682 GCA_026074375.1 Tanacetum coccineum
GAACATACCCACAAAGTCCATTTACGTATACAAGGTTTAGACATGTCTAAAACTTCAATTTTTAAGGATTCAGAAGGAGTTTACGGCGTAACTCCGATGGTAACGTCGTAATCAAGTGGTAAAAAAAATTAAGTTTTAAGGCGTTACGGCGTAACCATGAAATGGATTACGTCGTAACTACAGGGGTTACTGTGTAAACTAAGTTCGTTACGCCGTAACTGCTACAGATTCAGCAAGGTTACCACATGATTATGAGTCGAGCCGGTCTCGATAATTGCCTCCTAGCTTCTGCAAAACAAAATAAGAAACATGCAAACCAACTAATGCAAAAAGGAAATTTCATTAAATAAAGGACGGGTTGTCTCCCGACAAGCACTTTTTGTTTATAAACGAGCCTTTAAGTTAGACTCATGACATTACTACGTCATCTCGTCGTCAGAATCCTCTTCGTCATTCATGAGGACTTCTTCCATTTCCTCCATTATTATTTTTCTAAACCTTGATCCATTTTTCCTTCACAAGGACAGGGTTTCATTATTCTCACCACTAACACAAATGAAGCTACATCCGTTGTCGAACTTATATTTTGTTACTTCAAATGTTTATGTATGCACTTTTGGTGGATTGTAATCTTTATTACCTAATTCCGGTTTTTCTTCATCCTCGTACCAGTTATCATACCACCAATCTTTATTCTTACATCGAGCTCTTTTACATTTTGCCCATATTTCTTTAAGGTTTTGCCCTTTTTCTCCAATTTTTATTTTGTATTCATCTACAAGTTGTTCTATTCCTCTATGGAGTACCCATTTCTATTCATCTAAACATCTTTCTAAAGGGTTTTGATCAGGATCTAATGCCTCAGTAAACCGATCAATCACCCATAATCTAGATAAATCTTTCCTAACTGATTTACTTATGTTTAGGTGTCCTTTCTTAATTTTTACCCATTCTTTAAAGTGTAATCTCTAGGCCTAGGTTTCTTATCATGAGAATTTTCATTACACCATTCTGAATACCTTTTATTCTAAACAAAATCCTCAACCAGACAGCTACTATATCTTATCATTAAAAAGTTCAGAAACGATACCCCACCTCCTTTCATATCCTTCCTTTTGTTGTTATTAGGGAAAAACCAATATTTCATTTTACCAAGCTCATTGATCCCATAAATTTGATGCCCCCCATCACATTTGTTCCTAAATGGGCTACAGGATGGCTAAGCCTTAAAGTCCTTATCACATTTTTGTATAATAGGTTTACAAAAATGTGTTGTAGCAGTTTCATCACTTATCTTTAATCTTTTAGTGATTGGTTCATTAGTTTTAATCGAGTTTAACATAAAGATTCCCTCAGTAGGGGCAAAGTTATGGTCATGCCTATTTATGTTAAAAGTTACCCTTTCGTCACCTATCCCTACTGATATTTCTTTTTCAAAAACACTAATCTGGGCGTGAACGGTGGCCAAAAAGGGTCTTCCTAAACTGACAGATAAATTGGAGGTTTGATCTAGAATTACGAAGTTGGATGGAAACATGAATTTATCAATTTTTACGAGTATGTCTCTAATTATCCCAAGTGGTGCCTTTTTTCTCATATCTGCCATTTCCACTAGTATCTCGGTTTCACTAAGGTTTGTTAACTCCAAATACTCAAAAATATTCTTAGGTAGAACATTTACACTATCTGAACAAGCAAAGGTAGTAATTGTTGAACATGAGGGCCCCAACTCTCCTAAGAAACTTAAGAATCTCCACGGAATATCCTTCCTCTCTGACTCTCAGGAAGAAAACACCATTGATCAACTGCCTACGTAGGAATCTAATCCAGGACATTTTACGCTTCCCTGCACCATCGGTAACTTTAACTTTTATGCTATGGCTGATTTAGGAGCTAGTGTAAATGTTCTACCTAAGAATATTTTTGAGTATTTGGAGTTAACAAACCTTAGTGAAACCGAGATACTAGTGGAAATGGCAGATATGAGAAAAAAGGCACCACTTGGGATAATTAGAGACATACTCGTAAAAATTGATAAATTCCTGTTTCCATCTAACTTCGTAATTCTAGATCAAACCTCCAATTTACCTGTCATTTTAGGAAGACCCTTTTTGGCCACCGTTCACGCCTAGATTAGTGTTTTTGAAAAAGAAATATCAGTAGGGGTAGGTGACGAAAGGGTAACGTTTAACATAAATATGAATGACCATAACTTCACCCCTACTGAGGGAATCTTTATGATAAACTCGATTAACACTGATGAACCAATCACTAAAATATTGAAGATAAGTGATGACACTGCTACAACACATTTTTGTAAACCTATTATACAAGAATGTGATAAGGACTTTAAGGCTTGGCCATCCTATAGCCCATTTAGGAACAAATGTGATGGGGGCATGAAATTTATGGGATCAATGAGCTTGGTAAAACAAAATATTAGTTTTTCCCTAATGACAACGAAAGGAAGGAAATGAAAAGAGGTGGAGTATCTTTTCTGAACTTTTTAATGATAAGATATGGTAGCTGTCAGGTAAAGGATTCTGTTTGGAGTGAAAGGTATTTGGAATGGTGTAATAAAAATTCTCATGATGAGAAACCTAGGCCTAGAGATTATACTTTTAAAGAATGGGTAAAGCTTAAGAAAGGACACCTAGACATAAGTAAATCGGTTAGGAAAGATTTATGGGTGATTGATCAGTAAACTGAGGCATTAGATCCTGATAAAGATCCTTTAGAAAGATGTTTAGATGAATACAATTGGATATTCCATAAAGAAATAGAACAACTTGCCGATGAATACGAAATAAAGATTGGAGAAAAAAGGCAAGTTCTTGAAGAAATATGGAAAAAATGTAAAAGTGTTCGATGTAAGAATAAAGATTAGTGGTATGATTACTGGCATGATATAACACCCCCATTTTTGACATATAGCAGCGAAAGCTAATCTGGGGTATTATTTCATAGTACAACAGTCATAGTCATTGAAAACGACTCGAAAGAGACGTTTTTAAAAGATAAGTTATCATTCATTATTTCATCAGAGTTTTTACAAACAGAGGTCCCAAAATCTACATGAAAACATAAAGTTTGAATGATAACAGTTTAGCCATCTTCAAGTCCGTGCCATAAGATGTTCAGTTACCTGAGATAAACATGCTAAAAAGGTCAACACAATGGTTGAGTGAAATTTATAGATTTATAATAAATAGTGTGAATACAAGTCATCATAAGAGTGGGTTACGTTGTTATACACCCATAAGTGTAATAATTGCAATGAGTACAATTATTATGAAAAACAGTATTATTGCGTCTAAGCTCATGGCACCGAGGCCTTGAGGAAAGGACTTAGGCAATAATATATCAGAATAACATACATTTGGAAAAATATTTTATGGTTTAAGCATGTATCCCCCTCACAGGTTTATGAAATATTAAAGAGATTTAAAAGTGAGGCTATGAACTCACCTTAACAGTATAGGGAAATCTGATTGATGGCAAAAGTATATCAAGTGAAAGTAACGACTTCGTCATGCAACCTGGGGTGATATGTCAAGTCTTAGTGTGATAGTTTATGTTTTAAAACTTCATAAAGTTTAACGTATATCTTTGATTTATTAAATTATGGAAATATTGTATCGTTGTTCGGGCTATCATAATCTAGAGGCCATGTAGTATCGTTTGAGGAGCCAGGGCACTTTAAATCGTAAACCCAGCAAACTCGTCAAAACGAAAACTCAAATGAAACCCTTCATATGAAATTCCCTAGTAACGTGATACGATAAGATTTTAAGTTTCTTCAAAAGTTAGTTGATGATAAATTACGTTAAATATACAACGAAATAATGCGTCGATTTACAATTAATAACGATAAATGTGTCGGGTTTTAATAAAATCGAGTTTTATAATATTAATATATATTTTTACAATTTATATAAAAATATTATATTTTATATTTTTAAGTTTGCAAAATTGGCAATATATACCCTTGGTTTATAAACTTTTACAACTTTAGTCCTTTATATATAAAGTATATATAATTTAAACCTTTAACTTTAGAACTTGGAAAAATAGGTCCTTATAGTTATAACTTTAGAATAATGACATTTTCAGCCCCTTTAGTTATAAATTTTAGAAAGTTACGATATATACCCCTATGCATGGAAATATTTGCAAAACAAGTCCAAAATCCATAATAAGGTATTTTTGAATTCTAAAAGAGTTTTATAGCTTATGGCTTATTATAATAAGCTAAAATAAATTAGGATAAATAGCTTTTACGAGCTTATAGCTTATTAAAAGAGCTTATGAGCTTAAAACACAAAAATGGGTCGTTTGGTTTATAAAATTTAACCTGATGGGTTTAAGCTTTTAAGACTTGATAAAAAGCTTATAAAATGATAAATAAGCTTATAGGAATAGCTTATAACAACAGCTTATAAGTTTAGCTTGTAGATTTAAAGAAAACGAGTAATTAGGGTTTTAAGGTTTCGTTTGGTTTTAGAAAATTAACCACGCATGGTTTTGAGTTAAAAGCTTTTAACAAGAGTTCATACATGATTATAAGATACTTATTAAGGATTCAAAACAGAAAACGAGCTTATTGAACGAGACTTAGGCTTACTTGAGCTCAAAGTGGTCAAAAATGGGTTTTGAGTTTCGTATGACTGGAAACAACCTTGCAAGGCTTCTTCTCTTGGTTTCTTGGCTTCACTTCTATTCTTGGGGATCTTCTTTACTTCCTTGATCAGCTTAGAACTCCATTAATTGTGAGAAATGAGTTTTAGAGGTGTGAGATAGAAGTATGAAGGGTGCGGCTATTTATAGGGTCGAATGACCCTTGTAGACCAAGTTTTAAGTGATGTGGTGGCTAAATATTGTAGGGTGCTGAATTAAGAGGGCTAGGAGGTGAGTTTTCAAGGCTAGGTTAGTAGCTATGAAGTGTTGGAAGGGTTTTGGAGGGGTGATGTGGCCGCGGCAAGAAAGGAGCAACAAGGAGGTGATGTAGCAAGCTTGGTGGTAAAGGGAAGGAATAAAGGTGTTTGTAAGCTACTTGGGTGGCTTCTTGGTGAGTTATAGAGGTGCTTGAGGTGTTAGGGTGCTAGCTTAGGAGTAAAAATGGGTCAAAATGAAAGAAAATGGTGTCGGGTTTGTTACGGCGTAACTGATAAAGGTGTTACGCCGTAACCTTCTTACACGGCATTCCATATTTAAGTAGTTGTTACGGCGTAACTAGATATGGTGTTACACCGTAAAGTTGTCCTTGATCTTTGTACTTGCTTAATATATGTTAAGGTGTAACCATATTTGGAGTTACGCCGTAACATTCTTCAAATATTTACACTTTGAGTCATTTTTCCCTTGTTTCTTGTCACTTTCCTGCATTTCACCTGAAAACTACAAAATGATAGAAAATATCTCGTTTTTGAGTGTTAGTGAAACATTTGCAAGTAATATAGGGGGTATTTTGCCACCAAAAAGTATTAAATATTTGATGTTATCAAGATTATTAAACATAGTTAATGATAAAAAAAATATTATTATTTGCATAAACCTTTTCTAATCAAATGATTTAAGTTAACACATGATTAATTATAAACTAGTTATATTAATCATGTAAGACTAAATAAGATTAACCATAAGTGGAAACAATCTTTCCAAATCTTCCCAAATCTAGAAAATATTTCCTTATTAGTGATAAGAAGTATTTTGTTCTAGAAGAATCTAATAAACTAGTTTTATTAAGTGTAAAATAATATTTTGTATAGATTTAGGGTTAATCATAAAATGACAAATGTTGTCCCAGCTCCCCCAACAGATCCACCTAATACACTAGACAGATCCAACTACGGTGGATCCGTGGGTCACAGCTCACATCTGTCTGGGACATCATTTGAATTTCAAAGGCTTGCCTATAAATAGCAACCTTAAGCTTTCATTTTAAATAACTCTTGACATATATTTTTCACACACATCTTTCTTATCGTTACTTGTTCATACTTCATAGATTACTTATTTACTTATTGCATCGCTATCATATATACTTGTTTATATCTCTTGAGTTCACATAGGTCGACAATCTAAGTTTTATTTTAAAACGGTAAAAACTATTCAACCCCCCTTTCTAGTTTCCACAATCTACACGTGCACCAAAAGGTACTTCAGATGCACCTGATTGAAAGCTTTTTACCTCAGAATTTCCCTCTGGGTTATGCACCACGGAGGTTGTGTGAGTATCAGTATAAACTAGATGACTCATTAAATCCGTCAATTCATTTACAGGTGTTTCATCTAGCAATGTCTGAATGAAGTCCAAAGAGGAGCTTGTAATCGTCAGACTGAGATAGGTGGAATTAGGTGTCTAAGTAGTCTTGTTATACATAAACACCCCATACCCTGTAGCATCATCATCTCCGATTGTATTATCATCAGTTAAATCCATATATGATTTGTCAACATCATCAGTTTCATTGGCACTTTCCTATGACGTGTTTGAACATGAAGAATAAAGTATTACATCACTGTTTGTTTCTGAATTAGCATCATATTTAGTGTGAGCAGGACTCGATCCTTCTCCTGCATCTGGTTGCTTCTTTTGCTTTAAACTCTCAAGTCTGCTAGCTTTTGATCCTTTTCGTAAGTATAACAATGACTGAACTGCTGGATCATCAACTGCGGGGCCTTTAAGTTTTTGTCCCCACTTAACATATGTATCTGCAACATCTTCGTCAATTTGGCTGTCAATTGTCAGTTGACTCCTTCGACGCTGTTGAGTGCGCGGTTCTTTAATACTGATGGATTTTGCAAGTTCAGCTGCAGTTGTTTCTTCTGCAACAGTGAGAGTCCTTGTTTTCATTGGTACATCATTTTTCTTGAACAACTTTGGAACATTAGCTTCATTTTTACCTGAATGCATATAACCTTTTCCTCTTCCACTTCTGACAGGAGGCACATTCTGCTCTTTTGGTTCCTTAATAGCTTTTGCTTTTTCACTTTCCACCTTCTTTGCCTTATAGTACTTATATCCTGCTATCTTCTTGAATGCGTCATCAATCATTGTATTCTTTATTTCCATTCCAAACTTAAATTTACCATCTACAGTGTTTGATAATTTAGTAATAGGTAAGTCATCTCCCTCACTGTGCATTTTAGAGTTGGATCTACGAGGGATATTCTTGTTGCATGAAAGAAAGTAGTCAATGATAAGCTTGGTGAAGCAGGTGTAGAACAGCTTAGACATCTTTGTTTGTTTAGTAGATCTGTCAACTATTTTCCATCCAAACTCGTCCCAAGTTAATGATGCGAAGTCCAAATTAGTAGAGTGAACAATTCCCCAAAGTATCTGAATAATTGGAAGTCTAGCTGTGTCCCAGCTTGTGTCTTTTCCTATTAGACTCCTGTTGAGAACACTCAGAATTGCTCTCCATGGCTGACAAAGCCTTGTAGCAACAAATGTTAAGATATAGGTTATTTTTGCATGAGGGTCTTCATCATAACCAAGTGTCTTGATAAATTCAAGAATTTTGTTTTCTGTGGGAGGTTTGGTATATGGTTTATTGGTGTCAGGTGGAGTTATCTGCAGTATAGTGCGGAATAGTTCAGCATTGAGAGTGAAAGTGTGTGTGTCAAGTTGAAATGTGAATGAGTTGTTGTTTGGATTGTGATTAATGGTTGTCCAGAACTGGTGTAGGTATATCATAGGTACGGTTGCAGTTAAGGAAACCGGGTTGTATAGTTTGTGGTGTCTTAGAATTCCAACAACAAATCTCAGCATGGTATTTGTGATGGTTGAATCTGAAGCGACATGATGGTTGTTCTTCTTGATGACAAGTCTGTTAGCACGTGGAACCATGTGGAGAATGATCTAGGATTATAAATAACAATGAACATAAATACGAATTTGCACAGCGGAATATAATCAAGACAATGTTATTTTCAACAAGATTTTATATTCATACGTTCATACACAGCCCCAAATACTATATGATCAGTATAGATCGGTTACTCTAACTAGTAACAGGGATCAAGGAAACCTTGATTACCTTGAGGCTAAACCAAACCAACTAGACGTCTACATCTCTACACGTTTTGGTGCACATACACACATGTTTTTGCACTTTGCACAAACTGACACACCTAAAACAATGTCTATGGATCTCTTTATATAATAGAGTCCATAAGACTTACAAGGAAAACTAATTGTATTAGGAAACTAAATCTTCCTAATCTTTATCTTCATATCTTTGACCAAATCTTTTAAAATCTTCATGTACTCCTACATCTTATAGAATTCCATAATGTCGACTTTGATCCTTTTGTTTTCCTTTTGTTTCATTCTCGTTTCATTGTTTTGTATCATTGTTTTGTATCATCAAATCAATATAATTCCCAACAATCTTCCCTTATTTGATGATTACAAAACCAACATCTTGATCTTTCATGAATGAAACAATCTTCCCCTTAAATCAAAATCTCCATGCCACCACATTTAATAAGTTGCAAATCATATCTCTGTAATCTTCTTCCCCTTTTTGTAATAATCCAATAGGGGTCTTGTGAAGATATGCAACTTGGATCTTTACAACTGTAAACCATATATCACACTACCAATCTAGCCTTCCAATGACTCAAATTACCCACCATTACGCACAGTAGAAACTTAAACTAGCAGTAGTAATAATGACTAGCAGTAGTAATGAAAACCTTCCCCTCAAGTGGTGCATGAATATATCCTGATGGTTAAACACTTTGTCAATTTTCTGTAATGATTACTGATGGAGAAAACTCAGTATTGCAAACTTGATGCTGAAGTAGAATAACCCAAACTTGTGTCTTATGTCTTGTACTATCCACGTGACTCCAAACTTATACGTAATTACTTAAAGTATAAGTAGACCTCAATCTCTTAACAAAATCCTCATCTTCAATGAGACACTGAGCACTACAACGTAACTCCTTTAAGTGATATCAAATGTGAGCATTGAGCACCATAAGTTTATAAATCACACATTGCTAGATTTTTTAAGTCTTCGTCAACATCGTTTTTAAGCTCGAACAAGTTATCTTCAAAAGGTGCAAGACTTTTAAGATATGATAAGAACACGTACCCGTGAAATTCAACTTCAACTTCAAGTAAATAATAGTCAATTATCCCGTAACCAATTAATCAATTAATCCTAAAAACATAGCCTTTTTCTATTTTATCCAATCCGATATCAAAACCTATGTTCTGTCTGATATCTGATAAAGCTAGCAGTAGTAAATATTGCTTTGTTGTCAGAGAATAATCAGTAACATACCAATCTTGTTTCCTTTTGAGATTCGAACCATTTACCCTTATCAAATATCCACATAACAACTACATAATCACAACCAAACACGAACCTTCTACAACTTAGTATTAATTACCACCAAAAATCAGAATCCCAAACAAGCATGAAACGTAGCAGCACAAACTAATTCTTGGCAGCACAAATATGTAACTAACAACACTATCTTTCAGCACTAAGTAGACGTTAGCAACATTAATAATACATTAGCAATATTAACACAACCTTGACAATATTAATGTATCTTTTCAATAGCAGCATTAAGTGTAACCTATGTTCGTCCCTAAGCGTGTTCAGCCCCAAGCAGTATTAACTGCTTAACCTAGCAGCATAAACTGCTCTTAGCAGCAGTAACGTAGACATGAAATATACGAGCAGCTTAACAAGTAAAAGATACCCAACTTTCATTCTACTAAATCCACAGTATGTATCATCAAACAACATTTGCAACGGATGTTCATCAATCAAAAGATACGAAGAAATGAATCCTTAAAACCTTCATGTAGATCCTTCTAAGCACATTCGCCTTCACAATTAGTAAACTTGTACGTCATAAACCTTAGTCGGATTTAGGGTTTTTTGAAGGAAACACTTGTTGCTTTGATATGTTGACCCTTTTTGTGGATCAGGTTGCGTGATACCCAAGTATCACGAAAACAACCTTCAATTTTTTCACCAAGAATAGCATCAAATCACCATACAACTGCTCGACTGAATTAGGATTTATTCAAAACCCTAACATTATCAAATTCGACCTTTACCAAGAACACAAAATCAACTTCAAAACCTGTTTTTATCGAATTAGGGTTTGATGAAAAACCCTAATGCACCGAATTTGACCATAACCAAAAACAGAATTTCGACACTCTTTTTCTTCATAAATTTGACAATAAAAAACCTCGTTAGATCCTAGATCAAGAGCCGATTGGCTCTGATACCAATTATGGAGAATGATCTTTTGGTCTTGGATTATTAATTACATTGGAACTTAAATACGGAATTTGCACTAGCTGGATATAATCAAGACAATGTTTATTTTCAAAAAGGTTTTTTTCATTTATGCTGTTCGATACACAGCTCCCATTTATATATGATCATTATTATGATCGGTTAGTCTAACTAGTAATAGAGATCAAGGAAACCTTGATAACCTTAAGGCTAAACCAAACCAACTATACGTCTACATCTCTATACGTTTTAGTACACACGCATGTTTTTGCACTTTGCATAAACCGACACACCTAAAACAATGTCTATGGATCTTTTTATATAATAAAGTCCATAAGACTTACAAGGAAAACTAATTGTATTAGGAAACTAAATATTCCTAATCTTTATTTTCATATCTTTGACTAAATCTTCTAAAATCTTCATGTACTCCTACATCTTGTGGAATTTCATAATGTCGACTTTGATCCTTTTGTTTTCCTTTTGTTTCATTCTTGTTTCATTGTTTTGTATCATTATTTAGTATCATCAAATCAATATAACTACTAACAAACCAGCTATTCTTAAGGGACAATTGTTGCATGAGGATTTTCTCTTGACATGTTGGATGATGTGTCGTTATGTGGTGTATATTTTTATGATTCAAGTTTTAAATTTATATTTTGCCGAATAAACCAAACATAACACTTTAACGGGCAGTGTACCCGATCGATAGTAGTTTTGTGGTAAGTAGGGTGTCGAATACTTGAAGCGAGGTTAAATCTATAAATTTAATTAATATCTTGGTTATCTAATCTATGTTAATTATATTCTATTCTAAACCTATGTCAGTCCTAATCCTAATTCTAATGGGAAAAGGGGGTTTTCAGCCTGAGAGACTGGCACGGTTTGGTTGGTAACTACAATCAATTCAAGGCACTTTAACCCACGCAAGCAAATCAACAAAAGATAAAAGAGCGATCGAGCCAAATATAGGAAAACTGTATTAACCATTATTAATCCACTTATAAAGTTGGTTTGTTTATTAAATGCAATGATTTCTTCTCTCGAGGCGGTATATCATTCTTAAGACTCTAGAGTTACTTCATACCTAAAAGACCTACGACACTTTATTCTATCACAATTAAAGCATCCGCATAAAGCATCCTTATTTGCTGATTATAGTCTATCTTAGGGAATAAAGCAATGGTGATCCTGTTAAACCCTAGCTCATAAAGACTTTACCCACTTGCCGCTTAATGGTGATTTATACACTAGTAGTCCACTTGTCCAACTATCCAATGGAATCAGAATGTTATTTGTTGAATTATCTAGGTTCACCTTCTAGTCAACATGGGATCATTAAAATCATTGCATTATTCCAATTACTAGTTAAGCCCTAAAGAGTTTTCCTAGGACACATCTTTGCAAGGACAATATTTGTGATCATATGGTTCTAGATGTATAAATCACTATATGGAGAGCTATCACATACTCTAGATTAATTGGTCCGTATCATTAGATCTAGTTGAATGATAGGTCGCATACAAAAGCGGCGCTGGTATACAAGTTTAAATTGAATAATACATAAATAAGCATCCAACGTATAAATCATAAGTAATTGAGTATAATACTAAATACCAATCTATTCAGATCTTATAATAATGGCTAATACCCGTAAGCGTATTAGCACTTACAAATACGTCATTAAATATAATACAATAAGCCAAATATTTAGCCAAGGTAAACTAACCGAGTTAACGAATGATACCAAAAACTAAACGATTACTAAAGTATATGAAATTACACGTTGTCTCCTATGGAATTGATAGCGTTGCTCGACCTATTCTGCTCTTTTTCTCCTCTGAAAATCGACTTTTATGGTTTAGGTATCGAGAATATGATTTAGCACACTCAAAACTCGTTTTTGAGTTTTGTATTTATAGGGTCTGGAAGTCGGTTCGATACGGCGTATCCAAGGCATTGGATACGACGTATTAGGGGTTTCTTGGAGTAGGGACCATGTTTGATATTTTCCATAATAGGTGAACATTTCGGGGTTTTTTTAAACCGGTTCGGTTTTTTAACCGAACCGGTTTTAGTCAACCAGTCAAAACACCAGTTTTGATCAAAACCGGTTCAGTTATAAACTGGTTTTTTTCATATAGAAAATGCAAAATCGGTTCGGTCAGTCAACCGGTTTAACCTGTTTTTATGTAACCGGTTCGGTTAAAAACCGGTTTTAACCGGTTTACAACCCGGTCCGGTCGATTTTTTTTTAAACTGGTTACAAACCACCGGTTCAGTTTGAGAGAAACCAGTTTTTAAAAAAACCGGTTTCGGTTTTTTTCCCGGTTCGGTTCATGAACCGGTTTTTCTGTACACCTCTAACGGCATATTGAGTTTCTCTGGATACGGTGTATTGAGCTTGTTTCCTTTGTGGTCTTTGGTGAGTGCAGGCATGGATACGCCATATCTTCCTTAATGAATACGGCGTATTGGTTATCATAATCATTAATCTTCAAAATATCTTCGTTTAAGCTCCAGAATGCGCGCCTTTTGCTAATTTTCACCAACTACTCCATAATTACTGCAATTCTCAAATATAAACGATTAAGTAAATTTCTTGCAATAACTATACAAAATGGGTTCATAAACATGGGATAAAATGATGCTATAAAATAGACGTTTATTTTGTGTCAATCAAATATCCCCCCACTTGAATCTTCTTGTCCTCAAGTCGCCTTTAGAAGTCTATAAAAAATAGTAACCACTATAGTTATTTTTCTGTTGTTATAAAGCATTATTTGATCTATTACAAGTACACAACCAAACACCTCACGAAGTAGGAAGATGAAAACACTCAAATCACTCAACTAATCTATGTGGTAACATGTAACTAATTCGCTTAATTGCTCAGTCGTAACGAGTATTCTATCATAAGCTTGGCAAGGTACAATCTTCCCACAACTAAAGCTTAAGGTGTAACAATGTTTTAAAGGTAAATATGAGGGTTTGTTTGAGAAGATTATGGTTGATCATTCTACAATCTTTCACCAAAACGTACCATACCTACATGGCAGCTGAAGCACATCGTACATGGGCCGTAACGACCGGCATAGACTCGCCCTTTTTCCCCCGCTCCAATGTGTGTTCGGATCACAATCTCATTCGAATTCAAACAAGGTTATAATGAAGAATGATATAAGGTATGGATCTTCTAAACATTTCTCCAATAGTATTTAAACCAACAAAGCAGCTGAGCATGCATACATGGCCTCACGACGGAATAGACATGCACGCTTCGGGATTAATCTCGTTCGCGTAATAAAACCCATATGATTAATGATGGAAAGGGAATCTAAATTGTTGTTAAATAAAAAATACAAAACAATTAGGTATTATGTCTATAAATAACCAGTTGTGGACACTTTTTTCTGAACGTTACCATGATAAGAACACTACTATTTACTACGTCTTGATCATTGATATTTAAAATTCAACAATCCTAAGTTGCGTTTCCTAACGGTAAACATTCCTCAAACATCCCAAAACTTTAATATTTATCAAGGGCAGGTGGCTCGATTATCTTCCACTTTATACAATACTCTACATCGTCGATTTATATCAACGAATAATCTATCCTTCGTGTAAATTCTTCGGTAGTTGCGAAACGATTATCTTCAAACTTTTCCTTCTCTTTTTTGGATTTTTCTAATTTTTTTGATTTTTTTTAACATCATACTACAGATAAACTCGGTGTTAGTTTCACCTTGCGCCGATCGTTATTAATTCCAGATCAAATTCCTTCGATAATTATTCATTCTTCATACGTACCTATTTATTGTGGATGGTAGTTTAAAAATACCTTGCTGTTTTATGATTAAATATAAATTCCATATTTGCCGATTGTGCAATTTTTCCAAACCTTACCCAAAAATGAGACTCAGAACTCGGGGGGGGAATACATACTTTACAATTTTTAGCAACTAGCAACTGTATAATATAACTTATTATCAGGGCTAGTGCTAAGGTTTGTAAAGGTGTAACGAAACAAATTATTGGTGTAGTTCCTAAAGGATTGGCTCTACAGGTTGTTTTAGGGGTATCTTACTCTTAAAATGAGAGTAAACAAAGGGTTTATACGGGGGTTAACTAACCGGTGTAGTTAGTTAATAAGCAACATGTAAAGGCGATTTGGGTGTAATCCTAAAATTTACCAATTTAAACAAGTTACTCCATCTAAATCTATAGTACTCATTATTGCGGTCTCGAATAGATATACCAAGCCAAGTTATAAAGTCTACAACATCATCGACACACTCATATTTTGTGGAATTTAGGTAAACATTTAGAAACGGATAAGGTTAAATCCTTACAATATCTAACAAGGGTTATTGTGTGCAGGTTATGTATCAAGTAATTACACAAAAGTATGCTTGAAAAATCTTTAAATTTGAGCATAATTTAAGCATTTTAGTGTGAAAATTAGGACAAGTAAACATTTTAATTCCATCACCCCACTTGAATTATACAACGTCCTCATTGTATAGATAAAATATTAAATACGGGAATTAAAAAGAATTAGAATGAGAAACTCCCCTGCTATTTGCTTGGTAGATTCTCCATGTTGAGTTTATTAGCAAGATTGTGTTAAACAGCCGTCTTGAAGTTTCAAGACTCCAACACTTCAAGATCTCCAGATTTGTAAATTCTCCACCAATATTTGTCGATATTTCTTTGCTTCCAAGGTCCTATATAAAAAACGAAACGTGTATTCCTATCTTGGTACATACGGTTAATTTAAACTAAAATAAACAAACTAAATACGAGTCAGTCTGGTGAATACGCCGTATCATGTGCATGAATACGCCGTATTGACAGAACTGACAATAATGTTTTTAAAGTGCCTAAAAAAGTAAAGACTGATAATTTCCAGACAATCAGTACGCCGTATGGTATAGAGCGGATACGCCGTATTGATGTCTGGGAAGACAGACTCGATAAAACTAAATAACAATCCGGGTTGTCTCCTGGGAAGCACTTTTATTTACAGCGAAGTCTTTAAGTTAGACTTTTCTTCAGCTTCCTTCATTCCATCTCATGCACGCTAATGTGCCCGCGTGTGAGCCATTCTTTCATCTTCTCATCTCGAATGTAATCGGGTCCTAAATTCAATACTCCTTTGTAGAATCCCTTAAGCTTTTGGTATGGATGCGAGATTCCATTCATCTTATCCACTTCACTTACCTTTAGTAATGTTGGAATCTTTTAAAAATTTATAAAAATGTATCCCTAAGGATATTTTCCGTTTAAAGCATTTATTTGATCTATTACAAGTACACAACCAAACACCTCACAAAATAGGAAGATGAAAACACTCAAATCACTCAACTAATCTATGTGGTAACATGTAACTAATTCGCTTAATTGCTCGGTCGTGACGAGTATTCTATCATAAGCTTGGCAAGGATACACATCTCCACCACTAAAGCCAAGGAGTAACAAGTTTATAAAGGTAAATATGGGTTTTTGTATGGAAAGGCTTACGGTTGATCATTCTACAATCTTTCACCAGAAGTACCACTCTAACAAGGCAGCTGAAGCACACATACATGGCCGTAACGACAGAATAGACATGTGTGTTCGATCACATCCCCATTCGAATTTAACCAACGGTTAGGATGAAGAATGATATAGGGTAGGAACCTTCTAACTTTCACCAAAAGTTGTAAACCAACGAGGCAGCTGAGACATGCATACATGGCCATAACGACAGAATAGACATGCACGCTCGTACAAATCCTCATTCGCGTAAAACCAGCGGCTAATCATTAGGTGAGAGGGAAGTAAATTGTTGTTAAATAAAAATCAAGAAACAAATAGATTAAGACTAAGATACAAGTTGCTAGACACTTTTTCTCGACCGTTACCATGATAAAGACACGACTATTTACAACGTCTTGATCATAGATAAAAAACAACAACCTAAGTTGGCGTTCCCGTAATGGTCAACTTCCCAATCATCCCAAACTTTACATACTCTACAAGGTAAGTGGCGATATCTTCCACTTTGTACAATACTCTACATCGTCGATTTGTATCAACGAATAATCGATCCTTCGTGTAATTCCTTCGGTTCTTGCTTTGCGAAACGATTATCTTCAAACTTTCCCCTTTTTTTTCTTGTTACAATTTTTTCTAATTTTTTTTTGATTTTTTTACCAATCTAACTATATACAAAACTCGGAGTAGTTTCACCATCTTCACGATCATAATAATTCCGGATAATTCCTTCGATAGTTCCTTCATTCTTCGGACGCACCATTAATTGCAATGGTAGTAAAATCACATGAGTTTTGACTATAATATACATTCCCATTTGCAATGTGCAAATTTCCAACCGCACCAAAGATAGAAAATGACACAAGACTCGGGAAATACAAACTTTACACTTTAAGCAACTAGCAACTGTAAATTAAACTTAATCTAACAGGGTAGGTTAAGGTGTAAGGGTGTAACGAAACAAATAATTGGTGTAGTTCCTAAAGGATTGGCTCTACGGGTTGTTCTAGTGGATCTTCACTCTAAAGATGAGAGTGGAAAAGGGTTTAAACTGGAGGTTAACTAACCGGTGTAGTTAGTTAATAAACAACATGGATAGGATTTTTGGGTGTAATCCTAAAAATTTACCAATGTAAACAAGTCACTCCAATTAAATCCATAATACTTATTATTGTGGTTACCAAGCCAAGTTCTAAAGTCCACTACATCACCGGCACACTCATATTTTGTGGAATTTAGGTAAACATTTGGAAACAGATAGGCTAAATTCTCACAATATCTAACAAGGTTTATTGTGTGCGGTTATGTATCAAGTAATTTTCACAAAAGTATGCTTGAAAAAATTTTAAATTTGAGCATAATTTAAGCATTTTAATTATTTTAATGTGAAAAAATAGGACAAGTAAACATTCTAATTCCATCCCCCCACTAAAATTATATAACGTCCTCGTTGTATAGATAAAATATTAAAAATACAGGAATTAAAAAGAATTAGAATGAGAAACTCCCCTGATATTTGCTCGGTAGATTCTTCAATTTGCGTTTATGAGCAATATTGTGTGTTGAACAGCCGTCTTGAAGTTTCAAGACTCCAACACTTTAAGATCTCCAGATATGTAAATCCTCCACCAATATTCATTGATATTTCTTTCACAAGGTCCTATGTAAAATAGGAAAAACGTGCATTCCTATCTTGGCATCTACGGTTAATTTAAACTAAACTAAACAAACCAAATACGAGTCAGTCTGGTGGATACGCCGTATCAGGTTAATGAATACGCCGTATTGCCAGAACTGACAACAATGTTTTTAAAGTGCAATAAAAATAAAGACTGATAACGTCCAGACAATCAATACGACGTATGGTATGGAGCGGATACGCCGTATTGATGTCTTGGAAGACATACTCGATAAAATTAAATAACAATTCGGGTTGTCTCTCGGGAAGCAATTTTGTTTACAGCAAAGTCTTTAAGTTAGACTTGTCTTCAGCTTCTCTTCATTTGAAATCGTCTCTCTCTTCTCCATTCTGTATTTTGGTGTGAATATCTTGCTTGGTTCCATAACATATTCGTGAACTATGGTGCTGAACTTACTACCAGGCTTGATTCTATCATACACAAACAAATCAAAACGTCATACCATGATATATACGCAAAAATATGAGAACCTGTTTAATAGTTAGATACATCATGACATGAAGAATAATAAATGTACAGATAGATATAAACAAAAGATAAGGATAGGAGGGATCATGGGTCTAGCTGCTGTGGGCATTACTGAGCTGTGGAGGTGCTGGCACCGTCAGTCCTGCATCTCACGTGCCTCGTATACTCTCTCGGTGTCTCAGAATAGCTCATGTATGTCACACTTTCCTTGTCCATCATCCGGGCGAGGCTAGTGGTAGTCCATGTACAGAATCTGGAAAAATCATGAGCCATCGCACTAATCACCTAACGCTGCTCAGCTAACGTCCCATGTATCTCGTGCATGTCCTCCTCTAATCTGGCCATCCTCTATGGCATGGTCATGGCAGCAGTTGGTGGCGGTGGTGATGCTTGTGCGGGTGCTGGATCAACCTGGCCACTCTCATCAATAATAGGGGCATCCTGAGCCACCCCAGGGGCACCAGCCGTAGCATCAGGCTGCCTCTCTGGTCCTATGGCCACCCACGCCCAAGTATCATCCAACTACTCATAAATCTGCAGTCTAACCAACTCAACCATATCAATAATCAGAAGCTCAGGGGCAATAACTGTCAATCCTCGAAGTATCTCTGCAGTTAGTAGTCCAAAATGATGAGCCAATCGACCCACAAACTGTCCGCCAGAGATATGAGCCCCGCTCTTCCTCCCAGCAGCAAACCTCCTCAGATATCAGGCTAATAAGTAAGGGATGTTGATTTTTCCAACATCCAGCCCTTTCAAATAAAACAAATCAGTTACGATCACCTTTTTAGGTGCCTGACTCCTCCCAGTAATACTGTGTGCCATCATCCTATGGCAAAGTCTCAGCATCGGATCCCTAATCAAAGTGTAAGAAGGGGGAGGTCCCAAGAAATCTCCATCAATATAAATACTCCTCCAATAATCATCTAGATCCCCTTTCCCAGGGATCATCCTCTCACTCTCACTCTAGTACCTAGCAAAATCGGGGGACTCCATCTCCTCCCCGGTATGTAATCCCAAGGCCAGAATAAAATTCCTCCAGCTCAAACATCTCCTGGCTCCACTGAACTGAAACTAAATAGTATCAGGAGCATCCAAGTCAAGCAATATCTCTCCAAATCTAAGTGTGCTAAGGAACTCCAGAATGAGCTCCCAAACCAGTAGTCCCCTAGTATCAAACAACCTCCCCCAAGCTTGACTAGTAAATACTACTACACCGGCATCATCACGGTGCTCCATCGCCATCCTAGCAAATAAACTGTCCCTCATAAGCTTTGGCATCCCTTGAAAATCCACAACCTAAACCTGGTGTATCTCTTGACTGTAAATCCTCTTCAACCTCTCCTCAAAGTTAGCAACATCCGCATCAGTATACTCTAAACCCTTGTACCTAAGAAATGGGTGTCTCTACTCACGTGGTGGTAAGGGTGCCATATCTGCAAAATTAAACGAGGCAATTTTTTTTGGACGAACGAATTTTTTTTTAGAAAACTTGTGTGACGAAAAGGGTTTCAGTAAAACAGCCATAACTTTTGATCCGTAAGTCCGTTTAAGGCCCGTGACCTCTCAAATCGAAGAGAAAAACGAGACGGATCACGCTGTAACCATCCTTTGGCAGGTTAAGGATTTTTCGAAGCCCAAAAAGCTTGTTTTCTATGATTTATTGACATTTTTCAGTTTTTTCTTAGAATTTTTGGCCGTGAATCCGCGTCAAATCATTTCACGGTTTTCAATGATTCTGTAAAATCCCGTTAATTCATTTATCGGTTTAAGATATAGACGTGTAAAATCCCGTGAACGTGAATTGCTTACAAAACCACAACTTCAATCACAATATCCACTTAAGATCCAACAAAATCTTTCACACTTCATAATTCATAACTATTCACTCATCATGTCTACTCTAGTTAACACATCCTCAACAGAAATTTCAGTTGTTAAGCAGAAATACGATGAGCTACTCAAAAAGAGTCTGTTAACTAGGTCACAATTTGAAGGTCAACTTAAAGAGAAAACTAAGGTTATTTCCGGTTTTAACGGTTTAAGGAAGGAAAAGACATTGAACGTTGATTTGAAATGGACAAACAAATAAGTTTATTAAATGAAATTCTTTAGAAAACGCAATCAGTCAATTCAGACCATTCACATGTTAGCAAAATGCACAACGTATCATGGTAGATCACCTTTGCTACATCCAAGTCCCTCAAGAAAGCTCAATAGATAAGCCTGTTTATTGAGATCCATATGAGACTTCTGATCCGCAAACAGATTTTGCCGCCGAATGGGGAAGACACAGTGCACTCTGGAAAAGGATGAGTCGATCAAAATTGGATAAAGGACAAAGTTGAAACCATATAGTACACATATCAAACAGTTCTTATGAAACTTTCAAAACCCCATCCAAAGGCCTACTGATCAGTTGGAACGCGCTAAAGAAGTTAGGAAGACAATGTGGAGAAAAACGTTTGTTAGAACAAAACCAAACATTGCTAAAAACGTTGGCTTTCTACCCATGTCTAAATCCATTAGTAAAGTAGACTACTTTATAACGAAATGACAAAAACTTCCAATCTCTTTGAACAATTTGTCAACAAACGTGGTCTAATATACTGAGTAGTGCATTTCTAACCCAAATGCCAAGCGTATGGAAGATGTATCCACAATCTTATTAATGCTCTTTCAGGACAACACATCCTAGACGTCTTTGTTTTATTATGAACTAAAAAGAGAATGAAGACGAATTGGCGTACGTTCTTTCTTGAAAAGGAATTGCCGAACTTGAATCAGAAAAGGCTGATATTTCAAACATATATGATTTACTTTCGAAGAGTGTGTGTCTAAAGATTTTACAAGTTCATATTTGCATTTCTCTGTTCTGATTTACATGCTAATACTGATTTCAATGCTTATATCTTCATAAGTCAAAGAAATGTGAATGTCTTGCACAAAAGCTTTCGAAACAAACTGAATCTGTTAACAATAGAAGTTTCATTAATAATTTGTTAAAAAGTTTTGCTAACTTGAAAAACACTCAATTTTCTTGAACTTTCATGACAACATTGTAGAAGAACAGATGAAAAAACCAGCTTTGCAAAGAAAATGCTTCAAATGTTATTACCAAAAGAACTGAAACACTACCATGAAATACACGATTTGAAGCTCAACTGCAAGCCAAGAACCCATTGTGATAATGAGTTAAGAAACTCATTCTTGGTAAAAAAGGGAAAAGTCAGTGGAAACTCCGTTTGATAAACCATCTGAGTTCGACAACAATGCTCAACGGATTCAAAAAACTATCAGTTTTAGGAAAACCGAACTCCTTTTTCAAATTTCTCCTGAAATGGAAGAAGTTTTTGAACAAAACAGTCGGTTAATAAAAACCAATGTGTCGGTGGTTATTTAAACCAGACCACTCAACAGAATTTGCCTCAGAAAAGAAACCAAGCGAGTTCGAAACACCAAATGTGGCTTAACAGGATTGTTAAGAATTGCCTCCACTACAACACAGATTTAAACACCACAGTTGCCTCATGCTTCTAGGAATACTAATCCTCACATGTCTAAATCTTCAGGAGTAATTCACAGTACTAGTATTAGCAGACCACAGCTTAAGAGCTATCAAGTGAAAGAAAAGGTCATGCCAAACATTAGTCAAGTGAAGTTTACAAAGAAGGAAGTAGAAGACCATCATAGGATTTCTAGTATTTCTAAGAAAACAAAGTCTGTAATGGTGTAATGAGTTCAAACTCCAGAACTTCGAAGTGGAATGTGTTTGTGCAGAATGGGAATTGTGTTTAATATATATGGGATGCTGTGGTTTCTCGATCTTAAAGACGTGAATGCTAGAATAGAAGCCCATTGATATAGTGCCTAGTAGTGCTAGTAAACCCAAGAGAAAAGCGAACAAATATCGGTTGCAAACACCCCATAAAGAAAAACAGTTGCACAGATACCACTATCAAAAATCCAAGAGTTACTATAAGAAGTTGTATGAGAATACAACTCAGGAATGTACATGGTGGATAGCTAAGAGATGGTCCAATCCGTTAATCCTGGACATAAAAGCTTAGGACCCAAAAGAGATGGATGCTAAGTTAGGAAAGCTGATGCTCAACAAGTCTTAGTCCCACTATAGACATTGTTCATGGATAACTATGTCTTGAATGATATTCAACTTCTTAGGATCCAATTTGTCCGTGTTCCACGTCCTCTAATTCTCTTGCAGATTGTACAACTCATCATTTCATTGTTGACTCTGGAGAACAATGAAAAAAAAAATTTTGGGGGGGGGGGGGGGGGGGACGGGGTTTGAACACGGCGTTCAAGCCTCGGTCTTCATGTCACATGATGACTGTTCACATAGTTATGCCTCGTTCTTCCTCAAATGACTTCTGATCGTAACTGATTGCGAATATGACCACTTATATAAGCAACCCCCTAATTACAGATCCTACCGAATGCCCTTGACCAAGGCAAAAGGTCAAATTCCACAAAAGGATAAAATACACAGGTTACGAATCAATTATAACAGATTCAGGAAGAGATATTCCGGGTCGAATGTTCCAAGATGTGAAAATTGAAATAATCCTGGTATGATGAGAAATTGAATGATGGAAATAATTTAGATCTGATGGAAATGACTGATATAATTACAACTAAAATTAATTAAATAAAACCTTAATTTAATCTACGGGAAACAGATATAGGATTGGGATCTTAAACACTACGGAAACAAAAATAGTTATAGCGAATTCTAAAATTTAACTCTATACTAAAATACGGGGAACTGAATCAAGGTATCGGGACACCTAAATACTAAAAATTAGGAAAATAATGCTCAATTAAATTAAAAATTAAAATTAAATTCTAATTAACTAATTGAAAATAAAAAAAACTAGAATTAAACGAGTCGTTTGAATGTAAAAACGAAAAGAAACGGTAAAACGCACTCGTACAACGGGGTCTAAGACTGAACATTTAAGAAAAATTAAACCTATACTAAATTTAATATTTTTTAGACACTTAATGACAAAAGAAATTTTATAAAAAGAAAATATTTTTTTTATTAATTTTTGATTTTTTATGACTTATAAAAGATTTAATAACCTAATTAAAACTAAGAAAATAGAAAAAGACAAAAAATAAAAGTTATAAAATTCTGAAAAATAAATTAATAAAGATAAAGTCAAAATTCTAAAATTCTAAAAATGCCCAAAAGTTATTGTTTATATAAAACGTAATTAAACTAATTCATATCTAAACCTTAATTTATATTAATTAACTTAAATAAAAAAACTAAAAAGTTTACTGCAGGGATAACAGTGAAAAGGACACAAGGACTAACGTGGAAACAACCAAACAAATGACAAGGGGGACTAAACATTATAACTGTGACAGGACAAAATTAAAACCAGTCCTGAAGTGGCCCCCGATTAAGTTAGGTTCAAAAGCTTATTATCAAAAAGCTATAAAAGCAAAGCTGTAAAGGGGCTCAAGGGGAGTCTTTTTTGTAAAAGCACTTATGCTTTTTACTCATAAATAGTAGACAAAACTTAAGCTTTTGGACTGACAGAAGCTTAATAAGCTTATGAGCTTATTTTTCTTTCTTATTGGGATTTAAGCTAACAAAATAAGCTATAACTAATGGGAAACAGTTAATAGGGAGAGGGGAGTCCTAAAATTAAACTATGGCTTCCTAATAAGCCCTAAAATAAGCTGATCTATTATTAAGCTAATAATGACAGTTTATAAAAAACAGAAAAAGGGAAACTTTAAGCCTATAATAAGCTATACTAGAGGAGGAGTTAAGCTACAAAACTATGGGGAATTAAAGGGAAACTAATAAGCTACAATAAAAGCTAAAAGAAACTAGGGGTTCTATGGATGAATAAGCTGGAAAATGATGCTGAATTAAGGTGTCTAGCACCAGGGGAGATAATGCAGTGAGCTTAAGGGCTTTTTGGGCTTATGAAAATAAGCACATCAGTGCTTTTTAGCCAAATCCAAGCACAAACAGATAAAAAGGGCATATGATTGAGCTTATTTCCAAAGAATGAGGGTCTAGAAAACAATATAAGCTGCTGATATTGTAGCTTAAAATTGAGGGTTCTTTTAAAAAAATTGCAAAGCCAAACTTTGACTTATATTGTCAAAGTAAAAGGGACAGCAATTTGGGTTTTGAAAAGAGCTAGTTTATGACTAAATAAGCACACTAAAGGTGTGCTTAAGCTGTCTACACAGCTTAAGTGATTTAGCACCCTTTATGGCTTATAAAATTTTGACAGAAAGCAAAGGACACTTAAAAACTTATTTTCAAACTAAAAATTGTGATTAAAGAGGCTTAATAAACCCTACACACTCAGCCAAAGTTGGCTGAGTGGTTAACGACCATGAAACCCCCCCATATGACCCATTTTGGGGTCCTAACCAACAACCCTTAAGTATAAAATTTGGGTTTTTTGTAATCTATTTTAGTGATGAAAGGGTGAGAAATGTTGTTTAAGAGGATGCTGGATAACTTTAACACATTGGTAAGAAGTTTAAACAGATTAAAAGAGGCTTAAAAAACTATACTATAACTTTACAAATGCTTAATTTTCAAAAAACTATTAACTTTTATTAATGCTGAGAATATTACAACATAAGCTTTAAATAAATCTGAATAACAATATTCTTTAAAAAACATAATTATTCAGATTTTACACTAAGAAAAAAGGAAAACAGGGTGTGGTTGATCGCTTGTTTCTTCTCTTTTATAGAGGTCCAGCTTTCTTTGGCGGGGGTGGGGGGGGGGGGGCTTTCTTTTAAAAAGCTAAAAAGAAGCAAAATTTATACTTAAGGGGGTGTTTGGTTTACACTTGAAAATGGGTCATATGGGGGTTTTCATGGGTTGTAACCACTCAGCCAACTTTGGCTGAGTGTGTGGGGTTTATTAGACCATTTAAAACACAATTTTTAGTATAAAAATAAGTTTTGAGTGGTCCTTTGCTTTCTGTCAAAATTTTATAAGCCATAAAGTGTGCTAAATCACTTAAGCTGTGTAGACAGCTTAAGCACACCTTTAGTGTGCTTATTTAGTCATAAACTAGCTCTTTTCAAAACCCAAATTGCTGTCCCTTTTACTTTGACAATATAAGTCAAAGTTTGGCTTTGCAATTTTTTTAAAAGAACCCTCAATTTTAAGCTACAATATCAGCAGCTTATATTGTTTTCTAGACCCTCATTTTTTGGAAATAAGCCAAGAAGCCATTAATATAAATCTGTTTGTGGTTGGATTTGGCTAAAAAGCTCTTAAGAGCTTATTTTCATAAGCCCAAATAAGCCACCTCAGTGCTGAATCTCCTCCCCTGGTGCTGAGCACCTAGATTCAGCACTCTTTATCTTGCTAATTTTGTATTAAGCACTTAGTTATTTTAGCTTTTATATGCAGCTTATTACTAGTTCTTTAAGCTCCCAAAGTCTTATAGCTTATCTCCCTTTCTAGGTTAGCTTAAATTAGGCTTAAAGTTCCCTTTTTTTAAGGTTATAGGAGTGTGGTTTTTTTGTGTGTACAATGGCTGAGATTGGCTGTAACTGGGCTAGGATCGGGCCTTCAAAGTCTTCACAGTCTCTGCAATTGCAACCACAAATGGCTGTTGTAATTGATTGAGGGCCCATTTGGTCTTCACAGTCTTCATAATTATACTATTGGGCTTTCCCGGCCCATCAGATGGGTTAAGATTGCATCTAATAGTATTCTTCAGTTCCGGCTCCGGTTTGACTGCTGATTCATTAGTATTGACTCTGACTTTGGCATTTTTGGACTTTGGCCTTGATTTTGCACAGTCTTTTCCATTCCATGCTCAGTTTTGTCATTTTGGCTTGGTTTTCTGTCTTTTTGTTGATATCCACTTCCTGCACAATACAAATGCAAAACAAACATATATTTGGCAGTTTTTGTCTGTTTTTGGTCATTTAAGCTCATTTTTAGAGGTAAAAGATATGTGTAATTAAGCACTTATCAAATATGATTCTACTTTCTATTCCTAATGAGATTTACAATTCTGTGGATGTTTGTACTTCGGCCAAGGATATGTGGAAACGAGTTGAATGTTTGATGAGGGAAACTATACAAAACAAAGTTGACAGAGAAACACGTTTCATGAACGAATTTGATCAATTTGTTGTTGAACCTGGAGAAGCACTTGTTTCTGTTTACAACCATTTTGCTTAATTAATGAATGACTTAGAAAGAAACAACATGAATTTTCCAACTGTGACAATTAACAAAAAGTTTCTGAATAGTTTGCAACTGGAATGGTTGAAATATGTGACTCAAGTTCGTCTTGCTAAACAATTGACTGTGGATTTGTTCGATGATCTTTCTGACTATCTTCAGCCATTTGAGAAACTGGTTAATGCTTCAAGAGCAAAGAAGCTAGAAAAGTCTCATGACCCTTTGGCTCTAATAGCACACACGGGTTCATCATCCAGACAAACATCATCTTATTATGTGACACATCCTACGTCTGTGGTTGATTATGCTGATGAGTACCAACAGGATGATGTTTACAACAATTCTGAAGATCCTCTAGTCTCTACGATGTTTCTACTTGCAAAAGCCATTACTCAAAATTTCTCTAATCTAACAAATAATCGTCTTTGTGCTTCATCCAACACCAGAAATCAAGCAATCATTCAAGGAGACAGGGTGAATATTCAAAGCAGGAATTCTGGCAATACTGGAAGAAATGGCAGACGAGCTTATGTTCAAGAGGAAGTTGTTAAGGGAATGAATGCTCCTAAAGAGACTGGAAATGTTTAAAGGACTCTTTGAATTCCATCATTAGGCAATAATTCAATTGTTCAATGCTACAACTGCAGTGAAAAAGGACATTATGCTAGGAATTATCCAAAGACAAGGGTTCGTGACTCGAAGTATTTAATGGAACAAATGTTGCTGGCAAAACAGGATGAAGCTGGCGTAATTCTTACTGATGAGCAGAATGTTTTTCTCTTTGCTGACGCATCAAGGATGGAAGAAATTAAAGAACTCAGTGCAAACATATGCTTAATGGCCAGAATTCAACCAGCTGATCATACTTCTGATAATGGGCCAAGCTATGAGTCTGCATTTATAAGTGAGGTACAATCTTCATCCATCGATGAGAATAATGAACCAATGTATCCAACTCATACTAAATTATTACAGGTACTATTGCGTGAAGATCAAATTAATAGCATATTAAATTTGATTCATTTCCAAGGGAAATGTTAATAGTGGCAGTGTTGAAAAAGATACACATGTTCCTAATCTATGTGTAGTAGAAAACCTTGCTAGAAATGCATATCAGGAAGCTGAAAAACAATGAATATTTGCTCAACAAGTCCAAACACAAAACACGTATTTGACTAGTCAGCTTGAGATGTATATGGAACGGGTTCGGATTTTGGAAAACATAAACAAGGATAATAATTATCTCAACGAATTTCTTGAAGCTGATGAACGGGTAAAACGTTATAATAAACAAGCTCAGTCTCAATTAGTTCTTGATCTAGATATTATTCGAGATCTCGAGAAACAACGAGATAAATTAGATTTAGATGTCAAAAATTACAAACGAAAAAATGAGGAATTACAAAAGACTCATTCAATTTTAAAAAGGCAAATGAGTGAAAAAGAGGATACTTATCATGATACTATTCTAGATCTTGAGGCCAAACTAAAAAAGAATGTTGATCTGATTTTGAAACTTAGAAATTCTTTACAAGGAATGTTTATGCTTGGACCAAAACCATTGTCAATATATGACCAACAATTAAAACATGGTTTGGGGTATCTGAATCCTTATACACTCAAGCAAGCAATTTCAAAGTGTCCAAAGTTATATGTTGCATCTAGTTTGGGTAATTTAGAAATTCCTTTGAATGTTAGAGATTCTGAGGACACTCTTGAGGATGATTTCAAAAGTCAACAAAAAATGACAGAAAAAATGAATGATCCAATTGCTGTTGCAAATAAACAAAATTGTTTGACAATTAACTACAAAAAATTAAATGCGCTTTATAAAGATTTTGTTCCTACAAGAGCTTTTGTCGTGCAATATATTTTCCACTTTCTTATATTCCTCGTTAGATTTCCTGGTATCAAAAAATATGCCAAGTGAGTCACCTGTGATCAAAGAATTAGACAAGATAAAAGTTTGTTTTGAAAAGCTGTCTTTGCTAATACAACAGAACTGTAAAAGAGCAAGCATTTTTTACACATCACCAGCAGAGATACAAATCAATGATTTTAGTCAAGATCAAGTTAAACAACTCTTACGATGTTAAAGGTTTATCTTGAATTCTTTTTGGATCTATTTCAAAGGGTATAAAATACAATGAAAGATGTTTTTGAGTCGACAGAAAGTGAGCTTGATGAACTAGAGAAGCAAAATGATTTGTTGAAAGATCAACTTTTGGAAGCATCACTCAAACAAGATGTTGAGCTGTGTGTGTTGATTAATCATGAATGTGTAGATAAGATCTTAAATGCTGAACTTGAAAAAGTCAAGAAGAAATCTTTTGAGATTCAAGAGGGTTTGTAGGCAAGAATAAAAATTCTTGAAAGATGTTCAAGCGATTGTGAAAAGCATACGTGTTGATTTTCAATTAAAATTATCACATGAAAAATAAAAAACAAAAATGGGATTCAATTCAAAGATTAAAACCACAATTCTCTTGATTTCTCTTAGATTTCAAAGATGGTGAAACTGAGATGAGAACGTATTGTCTTTGGATTTTAAAGTCCAATCTTTGATAAAAGAACGTGATAATGCCAAAATGGAATATAAAAAGCTTTTCGATTCAATAAAAAAGACACGGTCACAAACTCAAAGGGAAATGGATGAATTAATTGTTCATGTTTATGAGAAAACATATGCATATGGTGCTATTCGTGCTGAGAATCAGAATCTTTTATCTACCATATCAAAGTTAAAGACAAAATTGGAAAAAGTTGAAAAAAGTAAGTCTGTAAATACTAAGTTTGACAACACAAATGGTTATCAATCTCTTCTTTGTGTCACACCACTAAACAAACACGCTTTTCAAAAGAAAAACGGTAGTTCATCTAATAACAGAAGAAAACAATGTTGTGTCAAAACATGTCACTTTTTTTTTAAAAAAAAACAGACTTTCACCTACCAAACATATAGGGGCAAATCAAAACACACATGTCATTAGACAGGAATGTACAGAGGGGCACACACATGAATCACAAACACAACAAGACCTAAGAGATGTTTTTCTTCTACTAGGAATGAATGCTACATCTAGAGTTAGAAGACCAATGAGTAGAGATTCACATGTTGCGCACTAGTGTCTTAGATAACTATAAGAAAGCTAGCATAGAAACTGTTAGTGTTTATGTTAGGAAAAATAAGCAAATAGACAATACATCTGCAAATGTTTTTACCGAACAAGGATACTGTAATTGATGATGATGTTGCATATGTTCTAAAAGCCGAAAACTATGTTTCGCGTTTATTGTATGAAAAATGTGCTTATTTACCTTGTCATTATAAATGTGTTGCAAAGCATAAATTGAATGTGCGTTCGGATGTTCATAGAACCTTCTCAACTATTTCTAGACCACCAAAATCTTTAGAGACTACTTTTGTAGCTCCTAAGACTAGGTTTTCTGAGAAAAAGACACAATCTAAGACTCTAGATACTACTTTTGTAGTTTTTTTAAATTCCTAAGATTGAATGTGTAGAAAGTGCAGCAAAAGCTAAGGATAAAGGTATCTAGTGCGGTTTAGGATAAATGCAAAGAAAGTTCGTGAGAGAAAAACCGTTAAACTCATTCTAAGAACAAGATTCAAACAAGTAGAATTTGGCAAAAGTGGTTTGAATCACAACCAAATGTTATTTGGACTCCTGTCAGCATAAAACTGAATGTTCATAATACTCGTTCATCTGAGAAACCATCAGTTTTATTTAAGAAATGGGTAGTCAAATTGCCCAGTTGTCCATGTGTTATCTCTTCTTGTGTTGCAGTAGTTCGGATCGTTTGTGGTGTTGACAACGGCTTTTTCAAAGATATGGACGGGTGATCGGTCATATTGAGAAATTTCAGTGAGAAAATTATAGGCACGTTTACTTTGGAAATGATTAATTTTTGCAGCAATCACATGCTATGGCGATTATATACATGGCAATATCACTATTTGTCATGTATATTATGTTGAAGGTCTTGGACATAACCTCTTTAGCGTTGGACAATTTTGTGATGGAGATTTAGAAGTGGCTTTTCGTTCCAATACATGTTACATATGAAATCTGCAAGGAGATGATTTGCTCACGTAATTCTAATTTGTATACTATCTCCATTTCTGACATGGCTGCTTCTTCACCCGTTTGTCTCATGTCACAATGCAACTTCTACAAAAGTCTGGTTATGCACGAAGACTGTCATATCTTAATTTTGGTACCATAAACGATCTTACCAGATTTGACTTGGTTTACGGTCTACCAAAGTTCGAATATGGAAAGGATCACCTTTTTCTACTTGTGAAAGGGGAAAAAGTAAGAAAGATTCTATCCACCTAACATGGTTCCAAGCGATCACTTATCAAATGGAATATTAATATGGATTTTTGCAGGTCCCATGTCATGGTGGAGGCTCGGATCGGATAGCTTCGATCATTGGAAAGGAAGTATATTTATGATACTGGGATGTTTTTTTTAGTTATCTCGTGGGTTCAATTTTCTTCGCTCGAAAGTTTGAAACTCCAGTGATTATCAAGAAATTCATTACTTCGAGCCTCAATTGAAATTACAAGCCAAAGTTTGTAAGATTCGTACTGATAATGCTACTGAATTCAAAAACGCAACTCTTAAAGCTCATTATGAAAAGTTAGGCATCATGCAACAATTTTCAATTGCTCGAACACCTTAGCAAAATGGAGTAGTTGAAAGACGTAATCGTACTCTTGTTGAGGCTGCTCGCATAATGCTTATCTTTTCTAAGTTACCTAAATTTCTTTGGACTGAAGTTGATGGCTACGGCGTGTTTTGTAATAAAATCGGTCAATCATCATATCGATACAACAAACACCTTATGAGCTATTACGCGGTCGAAAAACAAAACATTGCTTATTTTCATGTGTTTGGCTCATTGTGTTATCCAACAAATGACCGATATGATCTTGGAAAAATGAAACCAAAAGCAGACATTGGGGTGTTTATTGGTTATCCGAAAACATCAACAGGTTTTCGAATTTATAACCGACGGACCAAAATGATAATGGAGACCATTCATGTCAAGTTTGACGAGCTCACAGCAATGGCTTCTGAACATGACTGTTTAGAACCCGAACTTCAACGATTTAACTATCATAATTCATCAGCAAATTCAATGAATACTCTATCCAAAGAAGATTTGGATAATTTGTTCGATCTGTGTCTTGAAGACTTTTTTGAGAAGGCATCCTTCTATTACAACCATCATTCTTGCTGCACAACCGGACTCAAGTTCATGAAGAATCATCTTCTACATCTTCAATCTTTGTTGACACACATGAGGCTCCTCCTGTTGTCACTACATCTGGCTAACAAACCTCTCCAATCTCTGTGACAGAGTCAGATGAATTCAATCAAGAAGATTCTGCTGCATTTGATGGTAATACACAGTTTGTTCCATATAATCCTCCAAGTAATGGGGAAATTAAGTCATCTTCAATGCTCTGTAGTAACAATTCAAATGTGCAGAATTGTCCATCAAGTACAACCCTACAATCTCCTATTTGGACAAAAGATCAATCCTCTCAGGACAAGTTACTTGAGTGACCATCCAAAACGAGTCATGACTCATCAGTAGTTACAAACAGATTCTGAAGTATGCATGTATGCATTAACCGTTAGTACTATTGAACCAAAGAATATCAAAGAAGCAATAGTAGACCATGGTTGGATTAAGTCGATGCAAGATGAGTTGAATCAATTAGAGAAACTACAAGTTTGGGAACTCGTTCCACTACCAGAAGTAAGGAATATTATTGTTCTCAAATGGCTTTGGAAGAATAAGTGTGATGCTAAAAATATTGTGGTTCAGAATAAAACTCGTCTTGTGGCTAAAGGATATAAGCAGGAAGAAGGCATTGATTTTGAAGAGTCATTTGCTCATGTTGCTCGTCTTGAGGCTGTTCAGATGGTTATTGCTTATGCTTCTCATAAGAATATCACTATCTTTCAAATGGATGTCCAAAAAGGCTTTTCTCAATGGTCTTTGAAAGAAGAAGTCTTTGTCAGCAGCCTTAAGGGCTTTAGTGATCAGAATTTCTAAGAATCATGTTGTCTTCTTTCTCTAATTGAACATTGGGTTAACTAAAGGTATTATTGACCCAACTTTGTTTACACGATGTCACGGGGGAGACATATTACTTGTACAAGTATATGTTGACGACATTATTTTTGGTTCAACAAACCCAGATTTTTCAAAACGTTTTGCAAACTTAATGAAAACTAATTTTGAAATGTCAATGATGGGTGAACTAAAGTTAACTTTCTCTTACTTCAAGTTCATTCAAATCTAATCGTGCTCTCTAGAAAACACACACACTCTTTCCTTTCTCTCTCTAATAAAATGGATTACTTTCATTTCTATCCTCCCCGACCTCCGGATCATTGTCTCTTGTTAGTGAAATCTTATTGTTAACAGATACGAACAATCGTCTCGTCACAAATGATTACAACATGATATTTTGATAACCAGTCTATGCCAATTATGACGTCAAAACTACCCATCTCTACGAGCATTAAGTCGATGTTGAATGGATGATTTAGAAAATTTAAAGTGCAACCCCGTATAAGTGTATTAACTTAAATTATTCTACCGTCAGCTAACTCGACGTCATAACCATGGTCTTGTGTAGTTGGGATGATATCAATCAAAGAACTAAATGCAGTAGACAGGAAAATCCTATCGGCACCAGTATCAAATAAAATCGAAGCATAACGATTGTTTAGGAGGAACGTACCCGTGACAACATTAGAGTTCGAGTTTGTCCCTGCAGTGCCCACATCATAAGCCCTTGCCACAGCATTACCATTCCCAACTTGATTTCCCTGATTCTTGTTCTTTAACTTCGGGAAATTACTCTTGAAATGGCCTTGAGCTCCACACTCAAAGCAAGTGAGAACTCTTTGATTTGTCCCTTGGGCTCTCTGGTTGTTGGCAGCAACAGGATAACTTCTACAGTCTCGGGTGAGATGGCCAGTCCTCTTGTAGTTGGTGTACTTGAGAGCACACTATACATCATGATGGTAGTTGCATTTAGGGCACAGAGGTTTAGATCCTCCGTACGGTTTCTTTTCCCCAGGCCATGCAGTATAGGCTTGTGCCACATTATGCCTTTTGAAAGGTTGCTGCTGGTTTTGATTGTTCCTTGAAGTGTCCTCAAACTTCCCTTTGTTTTTAGCTTGACGTTCAGCCAAAGTACGGATCTTCTGGTCCATCAGATCATTAGCAATTTCAATTGTTTCTTGCATGGTCTTTGGCTTGGAAGCCATCACACTCCCCTGAATCATATCAAGAAGTCCCCCAACATACTTTTCAAATTGATCTGATTCTTCGGGAAACATTCTCCCACACATTAATGCCAATTCTTGGAAATGTTGCGTATAGCTTGCAACATCAGTTCCCTTGACCTTTAGGTTCCAGATCTCGATCTCTAGCTTTTTGATCTCGCCTCTAGGGAAGTATTTGTCGGTTAACATCTTCATCAAAGATTTCCATGTCATTCCTTAAGCAGCATTATGACCAACAGCCTTGACGTGAGAATTCCACCACGTCAGAGCACTGCCAAGTAGAGAGCAAGTGGCAAACTTGATCTGGTTCCCAACAACGCAGTTGCTTATGTGAAAGACTGATTCCATCCTTTCGAACCATTAAGTCAGACCAACGACTCCCTCAGTACCCTTAAAATTAAGGGGTTGCTATTTTAAGAAGTCGCTGTAAGTGCACTCACGAGCAACTCGCTCTATCCTTCTGCTACCAGTTCTCGAATCATGGTTGTCATCACCATTCCTACTAGTTCTGTTTGCTTTAATTTCTGCCAAGGCATTAGCAACTCCTTGGGCAATTAGTGCCTTAATTTAAGCATCGGTCACAGGTGTGGCGGTGGTGGTTATGGCGGTTCTTTTCTTTGGTGGCATTTTCTTCAAAACCACAAGAAAATATAATACACGTTAGATTTCATACCATCATAAACGCGACATGACATATGCATAATAAATAAAATGAGATCACAACATAGCGAGATATACAACTGAAGTGAAATCAACAATGACATAAATAAATCAACATCCATATATAACAATGTCGATAATCATACATGATACTTTGGTTACAAAGACCAGTACAATGAGACACAAAATGGAAATATGGTCCTAAGGCAATGCTAGATGGGAGTTACCCATAATACTTAACATGTCATACAAGATAGCTAAAAGATGAACAAAATCTCTGCAGCCTACTAGTTGGGAGTTACCTATAAAACTTAGCTGGCTATGCAAGATAGCTAACAAATGATACAATACTAACAGCTACTGCCAGCATCCTATGGGTCGTCAGTGTGTGATGGCTCCCTAGCCTTCAGTGTATAAATACATCCAAGAGCTGTAGTCAACTAAGTCTGAAGTGACGAAGTCTAAGCTACCAATGTCGCAACTAGAGTCTCTAGTGATCCAATGCGAGTATCCCATGTCTGAATCTAAATCTCATGTGTGTTCACTTGTGCTCGGTATGCTTGGAGCTTAGCATGTACTGCCTTGCTTCAGTTCATGGAATGTGACCATGCCTCCCGAGCGTGCCTAGCCTCGCTCTCTAAAAGCATAGCTGTGTGGTGGTGAAATCGCCTATCTTTGAACAACATGTTAACTCGGCCCCTCTGAAGAGCTCTGTCATCTTGTGCGTCCTCTAGTAGAACATGGATCTGTGAGTATCCTGAGCAAAAGTAGTGGAAAGATCTATCACTCTTTGGCTCAAGCCCTCAATAGTTGTCGGTGCTATCTCCTGAATTGTATTAACTAACTAATCCCACGTGTCTGTAATCCCGTAGCTAACCTCCCTAGACATGGGACGCTCTTTCTACCTAGCAGCAGCAGCTGACGAACTCTCCCAACCTCTAACCTACCAGTGGGAGCAGTGAAACGAGCTCTCTTCCAAAGCGGCATGTCCACCTCGGGAAGATCATATTTGTGTGTAGTAGATGGTAGCAACAGGGGTGGTGATGGTATCTTTGATAGATGGTAGGTGGATGGTGATGCAGCTCTCAACCGAATCTCGGCTGCTCTATAGCCTAATGGTGCCTCAGCATATGTAGGGCTAGTAGTAGGTGGTGATGGTAGTGGTAAGGGTGGTGAGGGAATCTGGGGAAGTGGAGATGATAGTAGACTAAGTAGAGATGGTGATGGTGAAGTAGGTGCATGATTGTGCAGTTTAGATACACAATAAAATATACTACAATAATAATACCTTAAGAGTAATTAAGAAAATTACCAAGTTACCCTTGATAAAATTCACTCTCAAAAATATATATAATATAATATATAATACGTATATTTAACCGGGAAGTATGATCACCCGGGTCGTTTCCCCAACGATTTGAGAAATTAAAACCTCGCTTGATATTGGATATTGATTTGAATGGGTTCGAAGATTGATTGGGTTTTCTATAACTACTAATTAAAAGCACAATTAAAAACAATCAATTAAAAACAATTAAACACTTAACAATTAACGGGAAACAAATAAAACGCGACAAATAAGCAAGTATACTAAATTTAACTCCTAAAAATTCAAACTAAATTTCTAAACCTAAATTAGGACAAAAGAAAATTTTAAGAAAAAGAAAAACATTTTTTGATTATTTTTGAATTTATTATGAATTAAAAACTAATTTAATCTAATTAAATCATAGAAAATAGCAAATTAAATCCTAAAAATTGAGAAAAATGATTTTTAAACTTAGAAAAGTCTAAAATAACATAAAAAAATCAGAAAACTATTTTTAAAATTAAAATCCTATTTTTAAACTTAAAATTAAAAGCTCAAAAATGAAAATTGAAATATAAAAGGTGTAAAAATGATTTTACTGAATGCAAACCTAAAAATATTTATTCTAATGCTAAAAACTATTTTTTTGTAATTTTTTAAAACTTTTTTCTATTTTTTATGACTTTTCGAAAATTAAAACTTAAGAAAAATGATTTAAAATAATCTATTAACTAGAAAATTATGAAAAATTCAGGATAAATCATAAATCCTAACAGCTATAAGAGAAAAATAAGAAAAGTCCAAAAAGCTAAACGGATAAGCCCCTAAATAAGCTTACACAGCTCGAAGTTGCTTATGGGATTAAGGCCCAAAGAAGGGTTTGGTAAGTATGCTTGATAACTATGCAAGAGGTCTGGGGTTCGAGTATGGCAGACACCCCTTTTTGGCCTTTTTTTATTTTTTTTAAATTTTTGAAAACTAAGATTACAACTATGTAAAAGACACTTTTATAAGCTATTTTAATAAAGATAGTACTAGCTGAAACTCAAGATTAAGCTTTCTAAAAGCTATTGAAGTTCTGTTAACAGAAAGTGGTCTTTAAGAAGCTTTAAATCTAATTTTTACTAATTTGCTTGCACAAAATTCATTTTAAGCTCAATTTTAAAAACAAAAGCTGTTCCTTTAAGCTTATGATGTGAGGAATCTACTTATGATAAGCTACTTTGAGAAGAATTTCTTAAAGTTAACTAAATCTAATGATGAAAGCTGCAAACTCAGATACCAACTCAAAAAGCTCAAATTTACTTAAGCTAAGAGTGCTCAATAAGCTTAAACAGAACCTAAGCTTATGAGAACTTAACAAACAACTATAAAGCTACAATTATAAACCATAAAACTACATCCTATAAGCTAGAAATCTGATTTTAAAAGACTACTTACTAGTAACTATTGTTTTTGGCTTTTTTAGATTTTTTATGAACTTAAGAAGCTAATGCATACTAGTAGATAAGCTAGGAAATTGAAATCAAGATTAAAACTATCTACCCTTATATCTAAGCTATAAGTCTACTGAATTTTAAAATCTAATTAATGCTAGCTTAATTGTTAATAAAAAAGATAGCAGTAGTAACTAATGTTACTCCTGCTGATGCAAATAACAAAGATGGCAAAAACAACTTGCAGGTTACTAAGGTGAATAAACCTGCATTAGACACACTCAATGAGTGTGTCTAAACACTTAACAAGCAAATACAAAGCTCAAAAAGCATTGGTTCAAAATTTCTAAAGATCTAAAAGAAAACTTGCTCCCCTGGTGCACAGGCAAACATAACAAGCCTCAAAATGAAATTATGCTCAAACTAAACCTACAAACTTGATTAATTCCTAATCAAATATGATATGAAAACTGACCAAAGAAAAATCACCAAGAAACTTTGACTATAAAAGGTCAAACAGCTTTAATCCAAACACCCCTTTAAGCTAGACAAATTCCATTTAAGCTTATGAAATGAAAATCTATTGGACCAAACTTAATTACCAGATATCAATGAGCTTATAATCATCCTATTGAGCTTATTTAAACATTCAAATAAGCCAGAATCACAAAACTACGGACAATGTATTGAAATTAAGCCAATGACAGATTACAAAGAGCAAATTCAAAGAAATTAAGATCTAATGCATAGACTTTAAAAACAGATGAGAAAATGCAAGCAATAAGCATAATCAAACATGGATAAGCTCAAATAAGCATTAGACTAGCAAGTAGAACAATTAATGAGCAGGTAGACAACTATTAAGCTAGAAAATGAAAAGTAACTAGGAATTTAAAAAGGAAACTTACACTAGCTTCAGCTAAACAGAAGCTTAAATTCAATTTAACAGCTGCAAGCTCTAGCTTATCAAATAGATAAGCTAGTATAAGTCCATGGGAGTCCTTCCACAATTGACTCCCCTTCCATAAGTCTTGAAATCCAAAGGTCAAGGTAAGGTAAAGTTAAAACTGATTTTAGATATTTAGGTATGATTAGGACTGAATTAAAACTTAAATCCAAGCTTATAGACTTGGATAAGCTAATAAGAGCTTACTGATTTTAGCTTAACAATTGAGTAAAACAAATGAGAGCAAAATAGAAAGCTTATGACAATTGTAAAAGCTGAATTTCATTAACTAAAAAAAACTGATTACATTACTTTAAACAAGAAATTACAAAACATTTGATTAAAATTACATTAAGCTAAAACTTAAACTAAGCTAAAAGCTACTAAGTAAAAAAAAAGATCCCCCCGAATGTGTATGTGAGGGTCTATTTATAGCATTCCAAGGAACCTTCTAGGTCCAAAATCAGTTAGAAGCTGCTGCCAATCTCTGCCATTAATTCAATCAATCATTGGGGAATTGATGTCAACCGTTGGATCAAGTCTTGGGTTCACACGGATTGCCAAGCTGGCAAACTTGATGCTGACCTTGATGTATATTCTTGTGAGAGGCGTTTAGTGCAAAACCCACACAGCCTTGTGCTTTCTACATAGCTTACGTGGCCTAGAGCTTGAAGGTTAGCTAATGAGAGCCTTTGATTTGACAACTTTGTCCTTGCCATTTCGTTGTAGAGCCCTTGAATTGACCAATAGAACCCTTAATTTGCATTTGCCCTATCGTTTTGACCTTGGGTAATTTTTGAGAAGACGAATGAACAGTAACCCTTTGGCGCCCTTTTTTTATAACTGAAAGAGGGTAAAACGGGTTTGAACTTTGGGGAGTTGGCAATTTGGGTCCTTGTGTTTGGTTTATAAAGGTTTTAGGTATAAGTGGACTTTTATAATTGACAGAAATGGTCCTTGAGGTTTATAAAAAGGGTATTGGGCTAAGGTTTTGGACTTTTGGATCCGGGTGTGGCCCATTTAGGCTTAGGGACCATTTATGGACTTTTCTGAAACTTGAGGGACTAATTTGGAATATTTGGGAGTTTTGTCCTTTTGTGGGTTGACTTCTTGTTGACCATGGTTTGACCAATTTGACTGGAGGTTGACTTTTCTTTGACTGAAGCTTCCGGCTTTTGTACACTCTTCCGTTCTCGTGTCCGTGCTTGCCCGTATTTGACGGTTTTCTTGCGATTTTTGATATATCCATACCTGCACACACAAAACACAAATTAAAGCATATTGTTGCCATTTTTGGTCTGTTTTGGGTTTAATTGGGTTATTTAAAGCATAAATGGATTTGTGTATTTTACACTTATCAGTGCATAAGCATAGTCAGCGACGAGTGCCTCTGCAGTATCTGACATCGGTATCTAGGGTCGGATGGACATCTTAGCCCTGCGAAGTCTAGGTGATGGTACATGTGTAGGTGCAGACTCATCCGTCTCAAATGCCTCTGTATCCTCAGCTGTGGGAATAGGGTTATCAGCAGGTATAGTATAAGATTCGGCCAGAGCTGGATGCTCCTCATCCTCATCATCATCCTCAGAAGCCTCTTGATCCTCATCATCATCATCATCATCATCATCGGATGACTCATCATCAGCATCATCTCCTCCATCGGTAGGATAGTCGGCATGATCCTCCTTAGGGTCCTCCTCCGGATCAGAGTTAACAATGTAACCCGATGATAGGGTTGTAGGTGAAGCATCATCTGATAGAGGTTGTTCCTCTATAGGTGCCTCAACATCAGATGACACTAGGTACTCCGAGTACTCAGGATCAGGTACATGGTCTGGAGAAAGCGGTGCCTGCTCTAGCTCCTCAGGGCTAGGCAAATAGTCTAGAGAAGGTGGGTGCTCAGGACCCAGCACGTAGTCTAGAGATGGTGGTGCTTGTCCTGGGGACTGTGGTGCGGCATCAGGTGCCTCTAGCTCATCGTCAGAAACTCACTGGAATCTCTATGGTTCGGAATCAGTATAGACAGATGTGTAAGTGACTGTGGATAAAGACATGACTGCTGAAACAATAAAATAAACTTATATAAGACCAGTATAGTATATACGTAATATAATATAAACACGTATATAGATCATGTAAGCATCTAGTCTAACCAACTAATGCAACCAAATAGTGTATGTATGTCCCGTGAAAACATTTGTATGATGCAATGTTTGAAAACGGTTATAGTCCAAGTAAAAATTTGACCTGGTTCTCTATAACCTTCGCTTTAGATACCAATATGTAACACCCCCAAATAGGGTCGCAACGGAATATAGGTCTGAGAGTGTTACATCATAGATCAATAGCACAAGATATGAGAAAGACCTCTATATGAGCCGTTTGAAAATGATACATTGGATTAATTAAATTGTTTGTTACAAAGCCCATAGCTTATCTTGTTCATCCTTGAAAGGTGTAAAGATTTTAATACATAACAAATACTTCAAAATGTAATGCACTTAAATCTTTATAATAATCTGACTCCAAAATGATGAACACCAATGTATCATTGTTCTTGCCTTGCTGATCTGAGAAAAACATGCTTTAAAACGTTAACATAAAGTTGGTGAATTCACAGGTTTAAGTAATGTATAAAGTAGGACCGCAAGATTTTCAAGTGTAAGACATGTAACACATACAATATCTCAACATGTAATTGTGAAATGCACTAAGCTCATGACACTGAAGCTACAACATATATGTATGCATATTAATGCAAATAATGTGCCCGTGTAGATGTTCAACCTGCAACATCCAAATTGTTCCGACATGGTATACATTCTCGTTTTGGTACCTCTGAAACTAGTGAGCGCTACTCACCCGAACGGGGATGTCAATCCCAAATAGATCTATTAATAACGTTCGCGCTTACAATCTAGTAATTAATAGTTCATGATTCATGGGCATAGTGGGTTATAGCTACTTAGGCAAACTCGTAATTTGTAAAAAGTGTACTTGTGTCCAATCGTAAACCAATGCATGTTTCTCACCCCAAAATTGTAAATAATTGTAATTGTATAAAAGCGGGGCTATGAACTCACCTCAAGTGAATGGTTTGATTATCTAAATCAAATAAATGAAATGTTTCGCAGAATCAGAGTGCAACCTAATTAATTATAGGCCGTATAAGTATAATGCATCTTAATGTGAATACAACATCGCAAGTTATATAGTTACACCACCACCTAATAGTTTTTTTGTTTAATTTGAAAAGTTGAAACAACAATTAAATTGTACTTTGTTAAATAAAGGTATATGTATTTGTATCCGTAAATTAAAATGTTATCTTTGTCCAACAATTGATTATTTGTTAATACTACTTGATTTAATATTTTTATTGATTATATAATGATATTATATAAATAGTTTAATTGATTTTATAAAAATAGTGTACAAAAGTTAAAATAGTGCACAAGGTTTTATAAACCTCATATCTTTATCGTCTTAACTCCGTTTTATACGTTCCTTATGCCCACGGTTTCGTATTAAGAAAATCTATCAAAATATTACAATTATAATATTTTAGCTACTGATGAGCAGTAACATTTACAGATTTTGTGGAAATATATAAAACTACTTTTATATATTTAATTTTTCTAACGTTATAAAAATCATAACTCATTCATTTTAATTCCGTTTCGCTTGTTCTTTATATGTATGGAATCGTGACGAGATGTATTATCCAAATAAAATACTTACTGATTTTATAAAAATCTGTGTCAACTCTGTAAAATCAAAACAGTTTATAAAACTATTTTTATAAACTTAAATCTTGCAAAACTCATAACTCATTCGTTTTAATTCCGTTTTTCGAGTTTCTTATATGCTTGGAATCCTCATGACATGTACTATCATTATAAAATATTTAGAAATTTCTATCAGATCTGTAACAGTTTCAGTTTTTATAAAAACACTTTTATATATTTAATTATCGTAATCTTGTAATGTCATAACTTCTTCGTTATAGCTCGGTTTTTGGAGTTCTTTATATTCTTACGATCCTTATAATATGTACTATGTTAATAAAATATTTCCAAGATTTATAAAATTCGAATTCAAACAGAAACATCAAAACAGTCCCTATATATATACTTTATAAATCTAGCTTTATAACTTATTCCTTGGTTTAAATTTGTACAAGTCCTTTACAATACTTTATACTATATGTCTTACATATTTTGGGTCATCTAAATTGTCCATAATGATTGTTCAAGTATCAAGTCCTCATGATAATTTATATATAACTTTTGTAATTAAACTTTCAACAAATTAATTTATAAACTAAACTTATAAATTAACTAACAATTATATAAAGCATTTTTTCTTGTGTTCCATCATATTTTTAGCATCATTTCAATATATAAATAAATAAATAAATAAATTCGCATCTCATATGTGGTTGAAATATTTCATAAATCATAAAAACAAACCCTAGGTGGTGATTAACATAATAACATGTATGTAAAATAAGTAAATGAATAAATAGAAAGATTAGGGTTTAAGTAGACCTTATGTGAGTGTATGAGAATGAAGAACACAAGCTTATACCTAAGCTTAAACCCAAAATACTTCCAAGAAAACCCTAAAAACCCTAGTTTTCTTCTTGATGCAAACCCTTGCAAAATAATACCCAAGCTTCCAAACCACCTTGAAGCACCTTAGATATTACTACTAATGACCCTTGTATGCTTGTAATCTTTGAAAAATCAAAAATATGATCACCCTAAAAACACTATATTGAGTCGTGGGTTATTGTGTATGAGAAGAGAGAGTTTTTGTTTGATTTACTTGCTAGTTGAAAGTGTACGTGTTAAGGCTTGTATGGTACACTCTTATATACTACTAGTATTTCTCATGGTTGTTAAGATCCTGATCCTGATCCTGATCTTAGGATCTTACAATTTTACGATATTATAAAGCAAAAACGATTTGGATCCTACATAGGATCTTTGCAAGCTTAGGATCTTATAGGATCCCGATCTTGATCATAGGATCTTAGGATCTACTATGATCCGATCTTACTTTTTCTTGAACCACAAACTACAAAACTACAAATTTATGGGTTGAGTTTTGTAAAACTTCAAAAACTACATGTTAATCTTCTTAAACAATTTATAATAATAATTTACGACAATATTTCTATGAAACATTTACTGTATATTATTTTGTGTTAATGATATATAGTAATTTGTATATTTGTATTATATTACAAAGATTATCACGAAAATGACATCATAGTAGGATCCTAAGACCCCGAGCCGATCTTACGATCACGATCTTGAAAAAACGAAAACGATCCTAAGTAGGATCCCGATCTTGAAAACCTTGGTATTTCTCAATCCCACTAGGAAAGCCATGTATAAGAGGTGGTAAAGAGTACAAGTGTGTAAGGTGCTCTCATCTTCCCTAGGAGGATGGATGAGACTTTAGTGAAAGAATACACATGTGCTTAATACTTGGAAGTGAATTTTTGAATTGGTCTTGTGTTTTCTTTTATATATATCCGGACATAAGCATATACATATAGGAAATTGTATAATTTTTAAGTATTGGGTATAATTATGGGGATTTGTTTGAGTATAGATGGGTATTGGTGCTTCCGTGTACGCTTAAATGTATTTTATTGCGAAACGTAAACGTTTTACGTAACCAATAAAAATAAAATATGAAAAGTTATAAATTATCCTCGTAATAATTATATAACACTTGATTGACGTAAACTTTTACTTGTTTGATGTCCGTTTACGTTGAATGTTGATTTTTAGTTTACGCGATTTAACTAAACGATGAAAATTAAGAGTAAACGCGTAAAAGCCTAAAAATAAATAATGAAAAGTGTTGAGTCGTAAAATGACATGAAATAACGGATTGTTACATTAACTGGTATCAAAGGGTTAAAACATACAGAGTAACTTATGTAACCGGTGACCAAATCTTGAGTAACCTCTTTGTAACGTAACTTTATTAACTTATGTGAACATTTTGGTAAACCTTAGTAACATATTTGTCTATAAACCCATTTACTTTTTAAAGTTTAAATAATGATATCCATAAAAACATCTTCTAAGAGTTATTACGTGCTATGAAACTCACACAATTTCTAAAACATGAAATCAATAGTTAAATTTAAATAATATCAACATCAACAATATGCCCGATAAGCAAAGTCAAATAATCCATGCAACAAAAATCTATAAAAAATATTAATTAGTATTAATACATATTTAAATGGATTTGTTTAATTGGGTTATTTAAAAAAACTCATTTTTCACCACTTTTTTAAAATTAAAATATCTTGCAAACGCTAAATCGTCAAACGACAAAAAATACACCACCGCGACGAGAATTAAATCATCTTACTTTAGAAGGGCACTTTGATATATTTTCGACGAACTTTTTTTTCGATTTTTTTTAATCACGTCTGAAAAAAATCACATGTGACTTGTATTACAAAATCACATGTGATTTCATAAAATCATACGTGATTTCATAAAATCACATGTGATTTTGTAAATACAAATCACATGTGATTTTCCAGAATCACATGTGATCTTTCGAGACGTGACTGGAAAATAAATTTGAAAAAAAAATGTCGAAGGTATATCAAAGTGCCCCTTTATAGAAAGATGATTTAATTCTCATTACAATGGTATGTTTCATTTTACGTAACGATTAACGGTTTATAAGATATTTAATTTTAAAAAATAAATAAAAATTGAGTTTTATTTAATTTGATGAAAAAATAAAGAGTTGAAATGAAGTTTTTGAATCTATGATATATAATATATATATTTTTTCCATACAATAACAACAAAACATTTTGTTTCCTCACAATGAAAAGATTTTGATATTTACAAACTTTACTAAGTACTAACAAACAACATAAAGAATAACATAGTTTGAAACAAGATATATATATGTATTAAATAGAGTTAACTTCATTTTTTGTCTTTGTGATTTATTTCATGTTTGATTCATTTTGTTGTTGACCGTTAGTTTGACTAGTTAACCAACATAAAATGACTAAATTACCCTCCTCGTGGTTGCATCACCTCCATTGCTCCGGCCACTTCTTTTATTTACCCCGCCGTACACCAAAAATTTAGACAATTACCATATTAAACTTATCAAAATCCAAACATTTAATTTTGAAGTCTCAAAGAATTTGCAAAAGATTCAAGCTTTTAAGCAAGATAAACACACTTGAAAACTGGTATGTCGAAAACCAGAATTTTGTTCATATCAATAAACACCATCAAGCAAATTCAAACTTATAAACTTCGTATAAAAACACACGCTTTTACACAAATAAACCAAACTCTCATAAGGGTATATCCGAAATTCACTAATAATTCACCACCCATGCTCCAAATTAAAAAAAAAAGTAGATAAAATTTGCAAAAGCTAAAAATCTTTAACGCATATAAACCAAAATCTCATAAGGGTATTACCCAAAATTCACTAATTATCCAGTACCCATAACCCGAAACAACCAAAAATTAAACATAAATCAATACAAATTAGCAAATGGGTATATACAAGGGTGCTCACGGTCCGAAAACCGGACGGACTGAAACCGACTTTGTCCAAAACACTGGACCGAAGACCATACTGAAAAAGTCCGGTCTAGTCTGGGTCGGTGCGGTCAGGTTTGGTCTTCGGTCTAGTCCGGTTCAACAAGGCATAAATGATGGTTTTTTGTAGGACCGAATCGGACCGAACCGAAGACCGAAAATAAGGAAAATGATGGACCGAGGACCGGACCGAAATAGGTTTAGTCCGATCCGGTTCGAGCCGGTTTCTCGGTCCGATCCGGTTCGCGATCCATTTTGCTTAATATAATTATGCACATAATATTACCTCTTTCTCGTTACACATGAGAATCTGAACAAGAACCACAGGAAAGAACCCTTCATGACCAGATTCAAGATCAGTTACAGACTGATTGGAAACAGGATTAATCTTCTTAAACTTGATCCAAAAACAACCCAAACACAACACTAACCTATCCAAACTTTGTATCAAAAAGAGATAGATACAAGCATTTGCCAACATTTGCAAAGGCGGTGCAAGATATTCGACCCGAATCAAAACCCATCTCGAATAAACCCAATCAAAGGGTTTGTTAAAGTATAAAAATATTGTAAATGAAGATCTGGTGCACCAAAATGGCATCCTTTAAAATAAGTTGTTATCTCAAACACTAACATTAAAACTGAAATAAAAAGAAACATGTTTACACAAAAGTAAAACCTTGATTCATTTTTTTCAGTGTCGGTTCTGCCGGCGGTGAGCAATGGAGGTTTGTTGAAGAAGATAAATGTAAGTGGAGGGTGAATGGTTATTGAAGAAGAGTTATATTTATGTGTTAATAGTAATAGTAATCATCAAGCAAAATGTTTATTTGCAAAGAATTATCAATATGATACAGACACGGAACAAAATAATAGCAATCTATCTATTTTCCAAGTAAACGCCGTGTACGTTGATTAACACCCTTAACTCTAGTAGTGAGCTCCTCGACATCCTCATCAAGAGGACTAAGAGCATCTTTATGGCTTCCAATCTCAGAACCCATGTCCATCGCCATTTCTTTAAGTTCTTCAAGAATGTCACTCAAGTCTGAGAGGGCATCGTCTTGCTTTGTTTTTTCGTACTCGACTTTTTGCATTGCGTTTGTGGGTTCAGGTGGTGGCGTTCTTGAATGATGTGCTCCCTTAGCAGGGGTTGTTGTAAGTCCAAGTTTTT
>BQNB010023533.1:47638-61694 GCA_026074375.1 Tanacetum coccineum
AAATGTATAGGCTAAAATGTTACGCCGAAGGTTATTCTATTCTGGATTTATGTCCAAATTAGACACTGCAAAAGATGATTATTGATGCTTGGAGAGTTAGTAACGGTGTATCACCTATTTGAATAAGGAGCTAATTTGAAAACATCGAATTGGTTTCATACATTTTAAGAACCAGATAGAAAAAACAAAGATAGTCGTCATTCATTTGGAAGTTTCTTTTTTTACAAGCTTTGACTTTTAACATAACTAAAGACAAGTTCTTAACCGGCTAACCAATGATTTTTGTTGGATGCTTAACAAAGATTGTTTAAGCAATCCGTCTGTACAATTTTGGCATTTGTTAGAAGTCAGATTTTGTTACTCGCCCACCAAAAAACAAGAAACATCGATTGATACGTTATATGGATGACTACATTGCACACTGTATATGATTTGTCACGTGGGAGCATGCATGACGGGGCATCGAGGCATACAATGGACGCCCAAATTATATTCTGTTTAAAAATGGAAATGCTTTATTCACTGAAAATAATTAAGATTTAAGCCAGTTAAATGATGGCTAAATACTAGCAGAAATATGAGTCTGGAGGTGTCACAAGATATCAATGAGATAGTTGCTTTATGGTGTTAAATTTCGTAGAAATCACGATTTTTCTTGATAACTTTCAGTTAGAAAAATTGTGTTTCTAAGTTCTAAGCTTTGTTTAGTTAGTTTATTACTAAAGTGATAAGTAAACTCAATTATTGATAAAACTCTTATATTATAGTTCGAAAAAATGTATACATTCGGCCACTTTTCAGTTTTGGCTCCGCTCTAATCTAAGTATTCGATACAATTTGACATCTTAATCAGAAAGCAAACGCAAGTAGTGGCCATCATGGCTCACCTTCCACATCAGCGCCACCTTAGCTTTCTCTCTCCCCTCATTATACCTCATCATTCAGGTGTTTTAGTCACCATACCTCACCTTTTATTAAAATACATATTTTATACAAAATATACCCCACTAAATACCCCATACACATGTATTAGTATGTAATCCTTCTAGCTTCTTGCTAGTTTTCTAATAAAAGTTTTGTCGTTAAAAAAAAAATACCCCATACACACTCACACACCAAATAAAATATATTAAATAATTAAAAAGGTGGCACGGTTGCCGATGTTAGCCCGTTATATTATGTCATATTTGTAATGGGCTCTAACCCACTTCTAAAATAGTCCAAACTCATGTATATATAGTTTTGATATTAATAATAATCGGCACACACTTTCACATATCCTTACATGGTATATGTAGTTCTGATACCATGTAGGGATATGTGAAAGTGTGTGCTGATTATTATTAATATCAAAATTATATATATATATGAGTTTGGACTATTTTAAAAGTGGGCTAGAGCTCATTACAAATATGACATAATATAACGGGCTAACAAATGGGTGGTGACCTGCTCACCACTCTCTCCTCATTTTTCTCTCACTCACATGTGAGGGGTGGTGATGGTTTTGGTGCTCACCTCACTTCACCTTGCTCACCTTCCACTACATCCAGCATTAGGTAGTGTTTAGTTGTAGAAATTTTTTTTATGTTTTTCTGTTTCTAACCCACTAAAAATACCCCATACACATCAGGTATGTTGGTGCATAAAACTTTTGTAAAAGAAGTTTTTCTAATTTTGAGTTTTTATACGTTTTTTAATACGCAAAAAAAAAATTGATGCACAAATTTTTCGACTTGTTATAGTTTGATGCGTAATAAAATTTTGATGCAAAAAGTCAAATAGAAGTTTTTTTTTTGAACGGCAAATTGATATTATTAAAAAAACTAGCAAGGAGCTAGAAATTACAAGGATATGGATTTAGGACATTTCACCCAAGAAATCCAATCAATATTGTTTTTACATCTATTGGAACACCAAGTAAAAGAGTACGAAACAATATCATCAAAAAGAAGCTCCATACGCGGATGAGAAGATCCAAAAAGCACTTGGTTGCGGAATTTCCAAATCATCCACCACATAACATAAAAGACCCCTTCTAGCATTTCCTTTTGAGCTTTAGAAAACCGAGTAGCATTTCCAAAAAGTCAAAAGAAGTTGGGTACAAAAACGAATTTTTGATGCACAAAAAACCGATTTAATGCACAAACGTTTTTTTTAATAAATTTTTTTCGGCAAAACTATCCACTTTTAGAAAAACTTCCTTTACAACTTTTTCATGCACCAACATATATATATATATATATATATATATATATATATATATATATATACTAGTTACGTAACCCGCCCGACGGGCGGGTTCGCTTCAGTAATATTTTTTTAGAAAGGTTTGTGTGAGTTTTGGTTAATAACTGCGATTGTCGAGTCCAGTTCGTCCTGAACGGATCAAACCTGTTTAGTTAGTTATGGGTGGGTGTATTTTGGTCGGGTCAATATTAAAGTGTTATGTAAGGTCCTGGTCGATTCGTTTTGTTCGGTGACTATCGCGTCATTACAGTTTCAAATTCGTAATTTTTGTGTTTTATGTTTTTGCTTAGATAATGTTTTTCAAGAAAAGTTTTTTGTGAATTTGGCTTAATAAGGGTTTCACTTTTTTTATTCATCAAATGAAACAAATCTATTTTGCTTAAACTGAACATATTATATTGTTCCTGTTACATCCTTTCTTTTTGAATGTTTATGCCTCTCCTTGAAGAACGGCCAACACCTTTTGCATTATTAACATCTTGCATTTTTCACGACATGACAAAAGATATAGTGCATTTAGTAGTAATATAGTTGAAGCTTTTAGAAATATATCAGATTGTTTGTAAGACTTAATATTCAAGTATACATAGACTATTTGTCTTTTAAAATAAGAATACTACTGTCATGATTTTTCATCCTAAATGTTGATATAATTACGTTACACCATGAATACAACTATCATGTACCAACACATATATAGATTATAAAGTAAACGTTTAAGAGGACGAGAACAATATATTATAAATTTACAATTCCATACTTGCATTAGCATTGCGAATAAGTTATGTGGTAAAGTTGTATGAGAGATCACTGAGAAACATGTAGGTGTTGATACCAACTCTTGCTGCCATGCGTCTTGCTTTATACATAAGTTGTCTTTGTTAGAACTTGAAACTCACTGGAGTTTTGTTGCAGTCTGTGATGATCGATAATAACTATTCAAATCATCCTCAAGCTATGGATTTGGTCTTTGTAAGCCAATCTATTTTTGTAAATGTAGTCATAGATTAAACATCACCCAGAAAACGCATACACATGTAATGCATGCTTGATATGTAATTTTCGTAATTGACGTCCTTGAAGTTATTCTTCGTTTGTCACCTAAAACATTCCCGTTCACATTATATTTAAATGTAAAAACATATACAAAAAAGTACCTCGAGAAATAAATCTACCTTAACTCTTACAACCATAAACATTTTTTCAAAGTGTTTTTAAGAAAATTAACTGAGATCTACAGAACGCCACGTACAATTTCAAATGCGATACTGCACATGAGCCATTATCTACACTAACATTGTCATTTTATAAACATGGCATATGGGAAAAGGATAAAAGCTACCTGCTCGAATGGTGTGGCAAACCCTTCTAGTTGTATACTATGGTGATGACCCGATCGAGTAATTTAACCTGATGATGTGCATCAGCTCTTACAATCTCAATAATACATGGTAGCATGTTACCTTGAACATAAGAATCAGACCTTCGAAAATTGACTATCGAGACGTAAAGCATCAAGAATATTGTCAACCCATCTGTTAAACACATTTATGTGCAAGACACTAAATAACTCTAATATATCTTCTGATAACCATATTTACAATCAAACTAAAATCAATTTTTCATCAAAATACAATTGAATAACGATAACCATACCTGGATTCCGGTTACACTCGAAGACCAAAATGTTCTTATTCAAATTCGTTGCATCTTTATTCAATCTTCGCATGATTGATTTGGATATCAAGACGTGGTCTTGGAATTTGTTACCTCCAAGAGCCGTACAAAAGTGGCAAAATAAATGATATTTCCTTTCACCTTCCGAGCACCGACTGTTCATAAATCAACCATGTAAGTTGCTTATAATTTAGAATGAAAGTTAAGAAAGTAATTTATGTACTTGTATTCTATTAAGTCTGCAATAGTACTACAATGTGGTGATTTCAACTTCAATTACTTATGGATGGGTAAGTGTGTTATGTCAATCTCAATCGGGTCTGATAAAAACATAACCAATCAATAAACTAATCAATAATTATTAAGTGTATAATACATTTTTGTACTCGTATTTATCTAATCAATAAACTTTTTGAGGTCTAAAAAAGTAGAAAGAAAAGGTTGTGCCTTTGTTGTTGTTGTTATCGATGCTGCTGAGTTTGTTGTTGTTGCGGGGAGAGTGTATTCATCATGTTTGCAGCAGACCTTGGTGTGTTTGCATATGGCAGTGGTGATACACTCATGATACATGTTGTCAAAGGACAGTTTCATGTTTGAAACAATCCTAGCTTCAAATATTTCCATTGTATCTTTTTTGCTTCTCCACCAGTAAGATTGTGATCAAGTTGAGTCAATACAGATCCAACCTTGTATTCATCTCAATTGGAACACTCAAACTAAAGCATTTGTTCTAAACCTCGACTAACTAAATCATATTATGGGTTTTAACTTTATTATTGATATAAAACTATTAATAACAATACTAACCAAGGCTTATTTACTTGTATATCATAAATTATGTGTATGGTGCTATAGTTTCTTGACCTGTAAGGCTGTAACTAATCCACGTTAACTTTGAAGCGTTATTGTTATTATAGATAAAAAAGTTGAAGGATTTGTTGAAGCCTACATACCTTCTTAAAGGCCTTGTTAAAGGCGGCAATCACAAAGGTAGCAACCGCACAAACAATCGGATGATCTACTCCAATTGACCTTCTCTCTTCATCATAAAACTCAAACTCAAGATTTGTTACTTCATATTCACGCTGCCAATGTAACACATGAAATAAATTCATAAGCTATTTAGTACATACCTATAGAGACGGGCCTTGTTCATACAAAAGGTTTTTTGCAATTATGTCAAACATCACTACAGAGCTGATCTGCAAAGAAAAAATCTGCAAGTTGAACCTACAGTGAAACAAAAAACATAATGCATACTGGAGCATATGTTTTATATATGAAAGACCAAGGTTATGAAACATAAATGTATTTAGCTTGTATTATCTTTTATTGAACATGCATATACCTTGTAGAGAGGAGCACAAATGCAACAAAACAAATTAGAAACTTAATATGCTCCAATGTTAAAAGTGAAGAGACTGTCATATCTTACAATGAGTAATCCCATTGAAACTAATTCTATATACTTCGTATAGACCGAGTTAATATAATCTACTTTCATGTACACATGCCAAGAAATTTCATCACAGGGGCTTAATTCAGTACCATGCTTGAAGCCAAATATAAAGGGGTAGTTAATTCGGCAACGCTTCCAGAAATATATTTGCAGCATAGAACAGCACATGCAGGATTATATGTGCATATAAACTGCAAGTAATTCAAGAGTTCAGTAAACATAAGTGAATCATTTGTAACTTTTATTATAGATAATTATCATGAGAAGTTACAACAACGGTAAATAAGGAAAACATTCTCAACATACATGTCATGTTCCTCTGTAGACATTTTTTTTGCTAGTATGAGTAAGATGATAACAATCACGAGAGGAAATGCGCAACCAGTAAAGCATCTTGAAATTGATAAGACATAGCATCATATGAAATAAAGATGTGGCAATTTTAACCCGTTCTTAGGTAAACAGGTTGTTCAGGTTAACCTCTCTATCTACCAAGTCAATCGGGTAAAACTTTATGATAGCTAACATGTAAACAAAACGGATTGAGTGGCCAGAAAGTCGCCCAAAGTATCCAAATCCCAACTCATTTAATGGTTGTGTATGTACCTGAAAAGAATGTTACACTTTACGGTTCCCTCTTCCGTTTTGGTCTCAATAGTGCCATTCCTTCTCTTCGGTTGGAGTTTGCAAAGTATTTGATGAAGGTAGCACCTGATACCCTGCAACGGTGAAATGCAGGACAGTATCCTTGTGATGCCTTCTTCTCCGCCATGTCCATTACGTGATGCCAACGGAAACAAAGTCCATTATGCCGCTTTATTAAAATAATATAAAGAGAGTTAAAAGATCAGTATACTTTAGTTATGCTTTCGAAAAATAAAAATCATAATAGTTATTAAGAAAAAGTTAACGATAATAAGCAAAGCATGTTCAACAACAAAACTTTAAATATATCATGGGTTCTAATTTCAGTTATGATAAGCACAAACATAATTAGTTCTACTTTTCTGTTTCCTTCTTTTTCTTAGACCTCACGTACCTTGATAAGCCTTTGCCCGAATCAAGTGAATATTGCAATTTAAACCAAAAACTTCTCCAATAACACTATTGCTGGTACATACAAATAAAGAACGACATACACACACCTCCTCAACACCGACATACAAATATGAGTTTGATCATGGTGAAAGTTATATACTCACGTGATGGAGAGTTCAGGGAGAGTACGACTGGTGCGTATGCAGGTAGATGAAACCAAAGAACGAAATTCCACCTGTAAAAAAAAGGAATCTGACAACTTCCCAATTTAAGTAAAAAAATAGCAATGCTGAGACTTGAAAAAAAATTGTGAGGCTAACCAGCCAAAATCTTGACGTACCACCTTAAGTTAATAAAGTCTCTAACTGCAGTGGCGTTAATTGTGTTACAACACCTATTATCACAAAATTTAAAAAAAAACTATAATCAGGGAAATCAAGCAAGTACAGAGTGCGTACCTAGTCCCATGTAGACAGGCTGTTGTGTGAAATTATATATAACTGCAAAAGAACAAAAGCAGAAAAAGTATCAGATATCTAATACTCCCTTATATCTAATAATGAAAATACATAGATGAAAGTAATGAATTATAACATTAGTTTCGGGAAAAAATGAAGAAAAAATATCATTCTTTCATAAATAAAGCATACCTAAGGTCAGCATGAACCAGAGTGCCAGGTTCATATCCATGATTAAGGCAATGCCAACATGAAAAAACTGTATAAGAGGATATCGACAACATAATATTTAATATAATAATAATTTATTAATGAGCTCAATGCAGTATATCTATTATTTAGATAGATCCAGATATCAACTTATTTAAGGTAGATAAAACCAGCCCCAACTGTTTGCAATTTAGTAACACCTGGTGTGACAAATCTAGTGACTGGGAGAGGAATTAAAAGACATGGAATAATGAGAAGAAAGACAAAAAGCAACAGGCTTAATAATCAAACTTCCAAACTATGGTTGAAGATTAGTGAGTCTTGGGACTTGCATTCCTTAATACAAAAAAAATTGCAAGAGGTCTAGTTACATTGGATTGACATGTGACATTCCAAGAGATATCAGCAGCTTCTAGCGATTTGTGGCAGTTTGCGCACACCTTATACCAGTAGCCCCTTTGTTGGGAATAAGGGGTAATTTTCCTTTTTATCCAAGTAGTTTTTATCTGTATTTGGAATGAGGATGGTACGGTAATGATGTATGAACATGGAATAGATGAATAACATGCTCAAGTAACCATAATGATACCGTTATATACCATTGAAGATAGTTAGTATTAAAATTTGGAAGAACTTACTATCATGTTTTGTGTGTTGGTGTGTTGATGAAGGTCGTTGAAGTCTGTAAAGTGAAAATCACGTGGTATTGTTGTTGCTATACGCTCTGTCACTTCCTCGATCAAGTTCAGTTGGTTAGTACCCATGACTCCATGACTACTGATAAGAGTTGATCCGGTACCTCAGATCGTTTGGTGTCACTATGGCGTTACAAGTGTGATATAGTTTATCACAGATGATTGTGATATATAACAGTTCTCAGTGAGGTTCCCTGATTACACATGTGGAGATAAGTGAGTAACACAAAAAATAAATGTACAGAAACGGACATAAACGAACTATCATATAAGATTTACCTTAGTATTGGTCAATATCGGTATAAAAATCAATACAACTAAAACAAAATGTGAATTTCTTGACGATAATGCTTTATGCAAGTATTTTCTATATACAGAAAATAAGTAGCAACAACCAGACACATGACGGTGGAAGTAACCATGTAATCGACAATTACTTGAAAAAAAAACAATAATCGTCACAAGGAAAGTCAAAACACATGCCTAAAATCAAATCATCTGAAGTAAACACTCAAATAACTTGACCATGTGTTTGCATGTTTCTTCTACCGTAGGAAATTGGATACAACTTCTTGAGCAAGAAAAATCAAAAATTGGCTTAATAATAACAGGTGATGAAGTAGCTTGCCAACAAAACCTGTCCCGCCGTGATCAGTATAGTAAACAAATATGTGATCATTAGGTCCGTTATTCACAACTTTTCCACTGCCCCCTTTAACTGCAGTTTTATTTCCAAGCAGAACAGCAAAGAAGTTGTCGACAGTGACATCTTCTCCTGTGTAATCCTGTGGAGAGAAACTAAACCAAATGAGTATCAAAGATATTTCACACTTGTGGATTTAATTGAGAGATTAAAAGCGTGATGTAGACCTTTGGCACTCCATGATATACATCATCACCATCTGGGCTGTTAATAATAATTCCTTTCCTAGGGTTCTCTTCATTATTTGTGATGTCATCATACATGAAAACCACAATGTTCTCATCCTTGAGGCCACCGTTTTTCAAGATTTGATATGCGTGACATACATCCGCCTGGATCAGAAATGTATGGCTTGTTAGTATTCTAGTATACAAACAAAATGTTTCATCAATGCAGGTTTTGGTTCGTTTAGCAGTTATGATCTACAATGGATACACTGTTAGTGAATATGTATGTACAATAGCAGTTATTATGTTGATTTCAGACATATGATACATATAAATTCAGTCCCAAAAAAATCACTTTACTAAATCGTATTTCAAGTAGAAGCATACAAGTTAAGCAAATATGGACCTTGCGGAAATATAGTGGTACAACTTCCTTAGAACCACAAAATATAGATGAAGTAATTTTGCATGCATTTGCATGATGAATATCTTTAACCTGCAAATGATAACAAAAAATCATGATTATCATAATCCCGGTATAGAAACCATTACAGTTAGCTTAAGGATGTCACGTAATAAGGCACAACAACTAACCTTTGAATATTGAACCAAACATTTAAAATCAACGGACCATACAGTAAAGAGGAACACCAATATGTGGACAGCTAAAAAATCCACAATAAAACATAAAATAAAAACACCTAATAAAGAAAATCAAGATCTTAGAAACATCAATATGTAGCCAATCTCACTGGTTAGGGTACGGTGTAAAAATCGTTCGTGTACACAAATATAATCAAGAGAGGAATTATATATACCTTTGGATCCATGTCTTCATCATCGGCATATTTAGAAGTTAGCACTGGGTTACTTACTTCAGGATGGTGCATGATATTTGCATTAGGGTTTTCGAGAGATCTAAAACGTGGTTAGGGTTTTGAGTTATAGAGTTTTCTTGGTGAAAAAGTTAAACGTGTATATGGATTAGGATGAATATATATATGGAGTTTATCTTAAACATGAAATGATAGGTATTATATGATTTTACACCATATTATTATAGTTTTTCATAAAAGAAAACAAAATATGTGTTGGCTCAGTTGGTAATCTTGATACAAAATTAAGTCAAGTTCACAAGTTCTAATCTAGGCATGGGTAGTATTTTTTAGAAATTTCCGAAATTTAATATAAAAAATGTGTCCACCCAAAATGAGGTATCAAAGTCATTTCACACTCGTGGATTTAATTGAGATGATTTAAAAGGCGTGAAGTAGACACTGTGGTTCCCATGTTTATACAATCATCACCATCTGGGTGTTAATAATAATTCCTTTCCTGGGGTTATTTCATTATTTTGAGGTCTTCATTACATGAAAAACCACAATGTTCTCATCCTTGAGGCCACCGTTGTTTCAAGATTTTCTATGCGTGACATACATCCGCCTGGATCAGAAATGTATGCTTGTTAGTATTCTACAGTAGTATTCAAACAAATGTTTCATCATTGCAGGTTTAGTAGTTTAGCAGTTATGATCCTACTTGGATACACTTTATAGCTTATGTTTGTTGATTGTCCGTGATGTGAGAATGACCTATGTTAGGTACAATAGCAGTTATTATGTTGATTTCAGACATATGATATCATATAAATTCATCAAAAAAATAAACTACTTTTAATAAATCGTATTTCAAGTAAAAGCAGACAAGTTATAGCAAATATGGATCTTGCGAAAATTATGTGGTACAAACTTCCCTTAGACCACAAAATATGATGAAAGTAATTTTGCATGCAGTTGCATGATGAATATCTTTATCCTGCAAATGATACAAATAAATCATGATTATATAATCCGGCTATAGAACCTTTACAGTTAGCTTAAGGTTGTCACGTAATAAGGCACAAACACTAACCTTTGAATATTTGAACCAAACATTTAAATCAACGGACCATACAGTTAAAGAGGAACACCAATATGTGGACAGTAAAAAAGCAACAATAAAACATAAAATAAAAACACCCTAATAAAGAACAATCAAGATCTTAGAAACATCAATATGTTGCAATCTCACTTGGTTTCTAGGGTAACGGTTGTGTAAAAATCGTTCATGTAACAAATAAATCAAGAGGGGAATTATATATACCTTTGGATCCATGATCTACATCATCGACATATTTAGAAGTTAGCATTGGGTTACTTACTTTAGGATGGTGGCAATGATTATTGTGCATTGGGGTTTTTGAGAGATTAAACGTGGTTAGTTCTTGGTGAAAAAAAGTTAAACGTGTATATGGTTAGGATGATTATATATATGGAGTTTCTCTTAAACATGAAATGACAGGTATTATATATACGATATTTCACCACCATAATATTATAGATTTTTTCATAAAAGAAATACAAATTTCGTGTTGGCTCAAGTTGGTAATCTTGATACAAAATTAAGTCAAGTTCACAAGTTCTAATCTAGGCTATGGGTAGTATTTTTTAGAAATTTCGAAAATTTAATATAAATATGTGTCCACGGTAATTTAAAGGTGGCGTCCAGTAGTCATTATATTATATTTAAAGCCAGTCATACTTTTGCCCCATAATATGTTTAGATAAGTTTATATATATTTATTAATATACTTTATATATATATATCTATTATATATATATATATAATATTTACGTATATATATAGATATCATACGTACTTATATTTATATATATCGGTACATATATTTATATATATACCGTACATATATATTTATATACGTACATTTTTATCATTTATATATAGATCTATATAGATTATATATTCGTTACATATATATATATTCGTAATTTATATTATATATATTATATATATATATGTGTGTGTGTGTGTTGTGTGTGTGTTTAATATATATATATTTAGTGATAATTTTTTCTTCAGAACAAATTAGTGCTGAGAGTGCGAGACTCTCAAAAACATACATGCAGTCTTCCATAATCGTATTTCTACAATATGTTCTAAATAGATCATAAATATGTTTTAATAAAAAAACTTAGTTGTTTTAAGGGATTTGAAAAGATTGAAAATATAAATTTTTTTTTGAAAAGTGTGCATAGTCAAAGAAAATTTGTTTTTCCAAATTTCTCATCAATTTTTTAGTAAAAAATATGTTATTTCTATTTAAAATGTGTGGCTAGAATTCCTTCTTATTCTTCTCATTTTTATTTTCTTCTCACCGGATCCCTACTATATATATATATATATGTGTGTGTGTGTGTGTGTGTGTGTGTGTGTGTGTATGTGTGTGTGCGTGTATAATATATATATATATAAACTAGCAACATACTAAAAACAATTGCAAAGGAAAAGTAACCCGGTCATTTTGATTATCATGGCTACCGTCTCTAAATAAAAAAAACACACAAACGAATATTATCAAAAATGTCACTTTGCCTTATAACTTGAGAACGAAAAGCCATGCAATTACGATAGCGTCAAATCATCCACAAAGTCTATATGTACAAAAAGTTAATATGAAATTAGTATTGTATTGATATTTTCTTTTATTACTTTTATTACATTAAACACAACATAAACAAGAACCTTTTAAATAAATTTTTATTAGTAGTAAAAAAATTCTTACTTTAATGTGTTATATTTCTAAATAAATCAACAGAAGTTACAGAACATCGTAAGACATTACACATTAACCCTCCATGTCTCAAACCAGTTAAACATAATAAGGCTTGTGTAGAAAAAATTCTTAAAGTCTTTTATAGTCTTTTTTATACACGACTTAATATCTAATATATCTTATGACCAAACTTTGGTGACAAGACAGGTTTCACATTTCACCTCACAAGACTCATATAACATTGTAGAACAGGTGACTAAAATTGCAGCTACCGAATTTAAACTTAAGATATTTGTTTTGACAATTAAGCTTTACTATTAGCCAGCTTCTTATAACTAATCCAACTTACCTTCCCCGTCTGTAAATTTGTAAAGGTATCCGCTATAATAGTTTATGAAAAAGTTAATAAAAAATTAAAGTGGTCTAAGAACTTGTAAACCATAGTGATGACTCATTTTATGCTTGTCGACATTAATAGGTCTATAATACCTTATATTTTCACAATGTGCATTTGAATTATGTATGATGTTTATAAAGTTTTATGAGATTTATACATAATGAAGATATGTTTATAAACAAAAAAAATTATAAATTAATGACATAATACAACTATAAATCTTTAAAAGAGTTTATCATAGTGGATGTTTTAAACATGTAGAAGTAAAAATGTCATTTTACAACTGGCCAAACCACTATAGCGAGGTAAAAACAAACGCTTTCATTTTGCATGCTATCGATAAAACAACAACTTTTTTCTTTAAAAAACAAAATGATATAATTTATACGCAGCCAACAACATCATTTAGTTTAAGCATACTCTGAAACACGATAACCCATCTTTAAACAATTTTAACATTAAATACAAATTTAAGCCTTAAACGCTCCAACACAAACCTTAGACTGCATCACTGCATAACACGGGCAAAAAAAACTGCCGCATTCCGGATTCCATTAGTGTTTTGGATCAGACATTACACCGGCTACAAAATAAGGCCTTCTTTTATGCGAACAGGCTCTCATTACGACTAACCAACTGACCAAACCATTATAATTTTCTTTTATTTAAAAACAAAACAACATTGCTTATATGCAACCAACAACATTGCCTTAAATAAACAAAAAAGCTACAAAACTACAACATGCAACAACAATATCCAAATTAGATCCATAAAAGCATAGAACATTACAACATGCAACAACTTTATCTTAAGAATCAACAATTAACACAAATCATAACACCTAGAGCCTCACTTTTAGCCAACTGTTATGATATGTCAAACATAATTATGTATTCTACTCATCATTCTGACCAAAACCCCTAAAACTATTCCAAATTTAAACGGATAAATCCAAAAAACCCTATTTTTCATTACCATCAGCGACGAATCAAGCTAATAAATAAAAATGCATCACTTACATGCAACAAACGATATTCGTTCTAGCATTCTCGCTCCAGATGTAAAAGACCGGTTCCATGCCTCGATCCTTCCTCCTCCCACTTGTGGGCCTCATGTTTTTGTGTGTGTGTGTGTGTGTGTGTGTGTTTTTATTTTTCTGTGTATATATTTAACTTTTTAGGCAGCAAAACAACGTCGTTTGATTTAGTGGCATTAATAAACTGCAAAATTCATCCATAGATGACAACGTTTGTAACATTCCGTATTTTCAGGTCATTTACGACGTCATCTATTTTACTAATTATTATTTTTTTCTCGTACACGTTTACTTTAATTCTTATTATATAGTAAAATCGCGTAAACTAAAAATCAACAATTAGCGTAAACAG
>BQNB010023534.1:0-61694 GCA_026074375.1 Tanacetum coccineum
GGCCTTTTTATGGTATAAGGCTTATAAAGTCTTCATATAATACCTTAATGGGCTGACCCGACCCATTAGATGGGTACGGGTGGACCCATTAAGTATTTCTTCGGTTTCGGCTCCGCCTTTGACTTTGACTTTGTCGGGGTTGACTTTGACTTTGACTTTGGTTGACTTTGACTTCTCACGCTTTTCCATTTCGTGCTCGGTTTTGTCCGTTTTGGCTTTGTTTTTTGTCCTTTTCTCGGATATCTGTTACCTACACAATACAAATGCAAAACATACAAATACAATGTATTTTTGGTATGTTTTTAGTCTTTTAAGCACATTTTCCTAGGTAAATGGTATGTGTAATTAAGCACATACCACATGTATTCTCCCCCGAGATTTGTAAAGCAAATGTAAAACAAGTGAAAGTAGGGATATAAACTCACCTCAAGTGAAATGTATTGATTATAAAAAAATAAATAAAATGAAACGTCATGAATGATCCGGAATGCAACCTAAATATTTATAGGTCGTATAAGAATAATGTATTTAAAATAAATACAACAATGTATATTATCAAGTTATATCACCACCTAAGAGTTTTGTTTATGTACTTTTCTTTTTAAGCAACTAACTAACTTATTTGACTTTCGTTATTTTATAACTTTTAGGGAAATTTCATAGAACAAGACGCACTTTAATCCTAAAATGCCCAAAAAGGATAAATTCATCGTTCCCGACTTTTCACTTGTTCCAAACCAAGCACAAAATGAAATCACCGTTAAATATAAGTTAAGATGCTAACACTACTCATATTTATAACTTTGTTTGGTGAACTTTTCACTCCCGACAATTATTATATTAGGTGAATGTGCCATTTCGAATTTCAACCATGGATCAACGTTTTGCAAAATTCTATGCTTCACGTTCCACCCGAGAATAATGAGTTTGAAGGCGAGATCATCCCATGTAGCGACTTTCGTCTCGGCACATCCCAACCTTGCGGCTAAGTGACCAGGCTTTTGACACCCCACAGAGACTAGTATCGGGACTCACGACCTTAATTCAAAAACTCTTAGGTTTCCCGTTTATACATATCTTATTTAATGTAATCATGAAATAGTCTTAGTTCAAAAGCATATTTAAATTTAAGAAAAAGAGATTTTCCCTATATTTATTAAATCACATTTATTGCACTTAACATTAACATAACCATGATGCAATCGTAACCCTCGACCTTTTAGAAGGCTGCAACATCGGTTGTGAGCCGGCAAGATGCAGCAAACTTTTATCAGTCTCGGATTATTATTCTTACTATGGGCTTTCTTTAGAAGGCTGCAACATCGGTTGTGAGCCGGCAAGATGCAGCAAACTTTTATCAGCCCACAGTTTATAATTATTAATTACTCATCATTTATTCATTCATTTTTTTCATTTTTCACTTTATTTTGCGATATATAGAAAAGACTTCTTTTTGGAAAATTTAAGTATAAATTTGAACTAAGACTAAAATTATTGCTATCGACTACATTTCAAATTCAAAAATTGTTGATTTAAGTTTAATTTTCAAAAATAGCACGTATTATTAGTCCGGTTAGGAGCTTATGGGAGAAAAAGCCACAAATTACACACATGAGCTTGTAAGATTTCCAAATAATCCTTGTTTAGCATCCAACTCATACTTAACTCTATCATTTTTTTGTTCTCATTACTATATCATCTTATTCTACTATAATAAGCTAGTCAGACATTAGGGGAAAACACCTAGAGCTCAACACGCTCGATCGAGTCAAAATTTATTCTTATTCTACCCATCCCGCCCTCCCCCCCCCCCGGCATGAAAGTTAAAAATTGTGACAAAACACTTATTTTATTTTTGAAAATTTTTAAAAATTTTCATTTTTTTGGTATTTTGGTGGTAAAAACAAGATTACGCAAAAACAACGACTGCATGTACAATCAAATCGAAGATCCCCCCATACTAGAACTAAACATTGTCCTTAATGTTTTAAATTCTACATAAATCCTAAGCCGTTTATTAAGTATGCTTAAAGATAAATGTTAGTCGATAAGATTAGGATATCGGATTCCCAAAATGAAGCTGAGGATGTGAAGCTCGAGGTGAATGAAGGACAAAACCGAGAGGCTTCAAACATCCGAGAATTCCTGGACAATAAACCACAAAACACAAAACACGAGATAATGGTAGAGGCGAGCCTCCTCACAACACAAAACACATATTAGCAAATAGAAAGAAGATAGAATGGATAAGCATGGGGTGCCTCCCACGAAGCGCCTTGTTTTTGTTAACCGAGTCACAAGCTCGACTCGACCCCGAATTCATTGGTCCATGGGGGAGCAAGTGGAAGATAAAATCTCCATCGGACTTTCATTCAAGTGGTTTGGATAAACATTGAATTTTATGAAAGTTCCACTCCGATGAGATACACTTGGCATAAAAGAATGATAAATGGAGATGCCGGGGTCAAAAATGGTATCTTCATTCCCACAGGAGAGAAGATATGGAGGAGCAACTAGATACGTGAGAAATGGAAGAAAGATCCATACAATATAAGCGAAGAGAGGTTCACTTAAAAGTATGAAATCCGTATCCAGGGTGGGATGGGTGGATAAAACATTAGGCACATGAACTCTTGGTTCTCTTGTTGGGAAAATATCGATCGGGTTCACTCTTAAAATAGAAGCAATCATACTCCGGTGGAGATATGATGTGAGCAAGTTCATCGGCGAACTCCTCATGATAAAAGTCACTCCTATTGGCAGGAGGAAATGAATCGATCGAAAGATAAAAAATGAACGAATCATATTGAGGAAAATCAGCATGAGTAGTGGTACTGCCACTACTAATCTCTTCCAGATTAAAGCAAAAAGTTTCAGATTCGGGTAAAGAATTATCAAAGGTGTTAGTCTCCTTTAAGAAAAAGTTAAGAGATGTGGAGGAAGACTTGGTCATAAAACTGGAAGATGGAGGTGGATTAAAATTAATGGCTTCGATCTTAGCAATGAGAATATTGATTTTCGATAATTTTTCACGAAGAATATCGTCCTCAATCTCTCCATCTTCCGTGTGAAAATCCTTCACCTCCTCTAAGCTGACAAGCCCAGAATCGGGAGGTGATGCCTCAACATAATCGATGTCGTTCCAATAGCAAAGAATCGTCATCATTCGATAGTAGAAACATCGTTAGAATGGAGAAACCCTCAAATTGATCTTTTAAAATGTCCAAGAGGGCAAGAAATTTGTCACGAAAAGGCACATCACACATTTTGTCGAGAATACCCTCGGAACACATTGGGATTATTGTGACAAGGTTCTCGAACCCTAGACTTTATTAACTTCCTTGCCGATTTCTGTTTCAAGAATAGTGTCGAGATGCTCATCCTCCATTATGAGAGAGTCAACGGGCTCCTTGGTTGATAAAACGGGTGTGATTGCGATGGTATAGTCCTCGTCATCAGCATAGCAAATGAGATTCTTCCAATATCAATCTTTAGCCGCTTGATCTTTTGCAATTCGCCTATCTTCTTCCTTCTTTTGCATATATTGACCAACCATATCACATATGGATGTCATTTGCTCCATGATCTTATTTTGAGAATTTAGAAACTCATTTTGAGCATTAAAGAATTGGATGATTGACGAAATTGTATGAAGTTGAGTTTGGTACAAAACCGGAAAGAAATAGAACAAAACACGAGATTAGGATTCGTAATAATTCATCGTTGACATGAAAAGCTTCGTGAGGACGCCCCACAATCTTAACAACAAGATATTGTTATGGAAAACTCGGTGAAGTTTGTGAAAATAATCAAGTTTAGAATTGGAACACGGGTCCTTGATTGTAGACAAACAGGACTTGAGGTGGACAATCATAGCCATGATGGGCATCGTTCCCACATAACTCACAAGAGTATGGCACGTATTGGGGTTGTGGAGGGTGGTTTGCAAAACTTAGTAGAAATCGTTAAAAAGAGTACTAGTGAAAAAAAATTGATTGGTGTTCCATTTTCCAACCAGTACAATAAAGAACAAAACTCCATCATAATCATTACAACCCATTGTTGGCAGTAGACGACCCAAAAGACAATTGTTTGTTGCAAAACTTTTGCAAATTTTTAGATCTTCGATTAAGGTTTGATTGTAGCATGGTTCCTGATTAGAGATAATACGGGATTTTGCGGTGGGACAATTGTAACCAAATGAGCACCTTTTCCACACAAGACTGTTAACAAAGTACATCGTTGACAAAAGATATCGTCTAACGAATCCCCATACTCGTAACAACAATGGTGGTCAATATGTGGAGGACTTTGCGAAGAATTTTGACTCGGGTCTTGATTGAAGACGAATAGCTCTTTAGGTGCACTAACAATGTTAGTGTTGTCATTGGATGAATCGGAAGTGTTTAGAATTTCGTTTTCATCATGAATTGTATACCCACCTTCATTCAAACACTTTCGCACAAAAGCACAAGGTCGATAATATAGACAATCAACCGGGTCTCCACAAGTTGCATAATTCTGAGGGGGTCGTTCACGAATGATCTTGTCAACTGAGAACTCCCATTAGAAACAAACAAGTCGCCTGGTAGTGTACAAAGCTCCACTAGATGAGCATTCTTTAATCGCGTAAAGGGGATTTAAACGATAGCCGAATGACGCCATAAGAATTAAACAATATAGAGGGTTAAGAAAAGAATTAAATGGATAAGAAGAAAAAGAAGATTATTTTTGGTTTTTTAAGTTTTTTAAATAACATATTTTATTAACGGACAAAACGAGATCGAATAACTTAAACCAATAATCAACTTGTTTCACGGTAGCTCTCTAAAAGAAAAACGCACAAAGGAGCGGAAGAGCGGGAAAGCGCGAAGCTATTAAAATCCTTCTCCTTTTGGGCCGTAGTTCCTCGGAACAACCCTCCTTATACCCCTCTTATAGTTTGTTAATCAATTAAAGGTGAGCCGTACTTCACAAGTGACACAATGACAAGTTTTAATCTTTTGTTCTGGAACTTATTATAATAATGCTTCAGTTGAAAGCATTATATTGATGATGATTTTTATTTATTATTATGGACAATGTTTTTATATTTTTGGTTTTTCTTGTTTATATAATAAAAAGAAATGAAAAATATTTTTGTATTTTTATATTTTTATAAAAATAAGAAGAAAATATTCACAAACGAGAATGATAACTTCACGAGGAAGGGTCTTCAAGGCACAACAAACTTCAACTCGATGATCGTACACACCTCCCCGGCAACGGCGCCAAAAATTGATTGATTTGAAACTAACCCTTTTTAAAAATATATATAAATAAATATATAATACTTATAAATATATAATATAAGGATAAGAATCAAAAATCTCTCAATTGTAGTAAACCGGAAGTATGATTCCCGGGTCGTTATGTCCCAACGAGGCGTGAATTTGAAAATCGAGTTTGGCTTGCGAACAATGCTTAAATAATCAAAGATTTGATGGGGTTTTCTAAATACTACGAGAAATTATGGAAATTTAACTAAGGAATACTTAAAACTACGGGAAAAAAATAAAAAGGCACGGGAATTTAAACTTAAAACTACAGGAAAGCATAAAAAGGCAATGGATGACTTAAAATTCTACGGGAAGCATAATAAGCATAAAAGAAATCTAATTTCTACGGGAAAAGAAAAATAAAGGCAATAAACCACAAACACGAAAACGAGAACGGAATCCTAACCCGTTCTTTAAAAAAATCAAAATCTAAAATTTAACTTCTAACGGATGCAAATTTAATTTTTATTCTAGTCCTACAAGATAAAAGAAAAAATAAAACAAAGAATTAAAACTTATTGTGATTATATAAATTACTTCTTTTATGAAATAAAAAACAGTTTTAAAAACAGAAAAATTCCATTAAAAATACATAAATTTAAACGGAAAAATCTAAAAAATTAAGGAAAAGTAGTTTAAACAGTGGGCTATCTATGAAAAATAAAAGGAGCAAAAGAGCTTATTGAAATAAGCAGCAAATAAGCAAAAAGGGGCTTAAAGCAAAATCTGGCTAAAAGGGCTTAAATATCAAAGTGGGTAATATTAGAAATGAAAAAGACCCTAGGGCAGATGGTGTGTGGTGCGTGTGTTAAGGCTTGGCTATAGAAGGGGGAGGTCATGGGTTCGACCCCCATGCCTTTCCTTTTTGAAAAAAAACATTTTTTTTTCTTTCATTTTTCTTTTTTTAAAACTTGAACATTAAACAAATATAAGCAACTTTGAAAAATGAAATCTTTACAAAACTTAAAAATAAGCCTGAAATAAGCTGAAAATTGGTGACAGTTTTAACTTTTTAAAATAAGGATTGATGACTTAAACTGTTAAGCTAAGTTAGGCATTTATAAGCATAAAAATAAAAGCAAATAAGCAAAACAATTGTAAACCTACCTAATAAGCACTAAAGAGCTAAAATAAGCAAAGGAAATAGGGAAATAAGTACTAAAAAAACCAGACAGAATGCTATAAAACACTAAGGACAATGAGGCTTTAAACTAAGGGCTTATTCTAGGACTAATAAGCAAAAGGTAAAAGGAAATAAGCAAAGACAGATAATGAGGAATATCAAATAAGCATTAAGGAACACAAATAAGTCAATAAGACAGACAAATAAATAGGGAAAAGCAAATAAGCAAATAAGCAAATAAGGCTAAAACTGCTAACTAACAGCCTAAAGGGCACTTTTGGGCTTAATTTTAAGCCCCTTAGTGGATCCTTATGGCTTAAGGGCTTATATGCCCTTAAAGCTAGTCCTATAAGCTACAATAAACGACATTTAAAAAGTATTTTGAAATACATCTGAACCATTAAAAAGACTGATGAAAAAGCCTAACAACTAACCCATTTAAGTGTGCAATAACTGTTTTGACCCATTTGTGCTTTAATCAATGAAATAGTGAAGGAAATTTAAATACCAGATTTTAGACTTGAAAATAAACTCGTTTTGAACTTGAAAACATGCTACTTAAATCTCAAAACTTAAAATCCTAGTTAATGCATTCTTAAACAAAAAAATTACCACAGACTTGAGAGTTTGGTTATGAAAACTTGAAAACTAAGTTATACTTAATCTTAGCTTAATAAAACTACGACTTAGGACTGATATGAGCTTATGAAACTGACCTTAATAACCAAAAGACGGATTCTCCTCATTTGACCCATTTTGGGTCCTTTACCCAAACACCCCTTTAAAAGGCATTTTGACATTTTTAAGCTACACAAACTGATTTAAGCAAGAACTTATGATAACTAGGTAACAACCAAACATAATAAGCATAAAATAGCTAAACACAACAGATTTTAAGCAAAGAAATAAGCTAGAACCAATTAAGCAGTTTTAAAAAAAGGAAATGACAAATTTGCATAAAAAAGCTTAAACTTAAATTTTCATTAAAACAGTAAAAGATTACAAGATTCAAAAGTTAAAATGACAAAATTTTAAAGACTAAAAACATAAATTTAAAAACATTAAAACTAAAACTAATCTACTCCTAGATAACATCTTCAATCTCTGTCTTCTTCCTTTTATATTATGTCAAGGTGTGTTTGTTGTGTTTCTTTAGTGAGAGACTTCAAAGCACCATCTAAACCCTTGATTATGAGTGCTGCCCAAGAAAATCAATCACAACCCTTCAATCTTTTGTCCTTAGTCTTGACAAATGGGAGGGTTAGGGATTGCCAACATGGATTGTTTGTTTGTGAGGTGGGGTGAGTACGAAGGTGACTTTTTTTTTGTTTAGGGGTGAAGTTGTTTGTCGTTTATTGCTGGGATAAACAGTATAGGGTTCAAGTTTGGCGGGAAAGGGGGGGGGAGGGGTTAGGGATATACAGTGTTTTATATATGGGTGAAAGTTTGAGAAAATGGTATAATTGGCCCTTCAACTCTTATAAGATTATTGCAGTTGGTCCTTGTTGGTGTAAAGAAGTTTGTGGATTTGGCAATGTTAGTCCCTGGATGTGTATAGGGTTAATGCAAGAATGGTCCTTTTGTGTTTAACACTTGTTAAGGGTTTTGGATTTGGGCTATATAGGGTTATTGTTTGGGCCGTTGTATAAAAAGGGATTATGGGCTTTTTTTTATAAAATGAATTTTGGTTTTTAAGGGTTTAAAAGAGTTTTGTTTAAATATAGTGGGCTGACCCGGCCCACTAAAATGGGTACGGGTGGGTCCACTTTTCGCAATTAGGTTTTTGGGTTCGATTTTCGATGCTCTTTCCAATGCCACTTCTCTGGGTTTACTTTGACTTGATTTTGACTTCAACTTTGACTTTTTGACTGGTTGACTTGACTATGATTTGGACTTTGTCTTTTTCAGGCTTTTCCATTCCGTGCTTTGTTTTGTCATTTTTGGCCTCGTTTTTTGTCTTTTTGTCAGATATCCGTTTCCTGCACAATATAAATCAAAACATACAAATACAATGTATTTTTGGTACGTTTTTGGTCATTTAAGTCTGTTTTTATATGTAAAAGGTATGTGTAATTAAACACATACCAGAATGCTTGGAAATACTTTCATAGTTTTAAAAGCCTTGAAGTTGATTCTCACGGAATAGATTTAAGCTTATTAATTCTTCAAACACTATCTCAAGTATATGTGCATACAATGTTTTGCTGATTCCGAGGTGTCGAAACTAGCAAGGGGGAAGGAGTAGATGTATACTTGATAGAGTCCATGGCCTTCTTTTGAAGTCGCCTTCTTTAAATTTTAAGCCTTTCTTTGTTTCTTTCGGGTGCACTATTTCAATCACATGGTGGAAGAGACATCTAGTCATTACTCAATATGCATCATTTGAGTCCCCAGGGGGAAGTATTGGGAGTATAATTATTTAAAACGTGAGAAGAATTCTTTCTGATTCAATAAATGCTTCCTCAAACGGTTAATCACTAAGCTTATTTTTTAAGAGAGTAGAAATAGTTGACAAAAGAGGTACACATAGGTTTGATAAGTATGATGATTCCTTAAGTTAGTCAGTATTCTGCAGAAAGAAATGAGTACATTTAGGACTTAGTTGACTTAGGTGTTTTCATTTGCTACTTTAGAGGGAAAAACTAATTAAGACATCAGGGAACTTTAGTTGACTTTGGTGTTTCAATTTATATCATCATTATCATGTAAGGATAAATTCGGACATCCGGGACTTAATTGACTTTGGTGTTACGGTTTCAAATTAATTGTATACTTCGGATATTTAGGCTTTTTACATCAAGTCTGCTTGAGGCGGCTTGCAAGAAAGTTTTGAATCTACTCAAAGAAGGATTGTTGATTTAAGGGGAAGCTAAGACAACTTCTTATGAGAGATTGCGGGGAAGACCTACGGCTGCTACAAAAGAACCATATGATTCTATCATATGATGTTCTCATCATTCAGGTCAAACCTCGTAAATAATATAAACTTGTGAATTTGTATATATGTAGTGTAGACTTATGGTGATAATAAGGAGTGCTCGAGTATAAATTTTTTAAGAATTTCTTAGTAAATTCAAAAATTTTCAAATTGTTGTACTTGACACTATCTTATATACCCTCAAATATTGAGGGGGAACACTAAAGTGTTCCTGATAGTTATTATGTAACATTTTGTCCACAAACGTTTAATCAATTGATATCCAAAATATCAAGAGATTAACATTTTGGATAAGGGGAGAAAATGTTATTAAACTGAACTTAACTTGTATTGAAATGTGATCATATAAAATGGACGCAATGCACTCTAAACTTAACATGTACTACGATTACGGTGCAATAAAAGTAATGGGGAGCTTTTATGATGAAGAAAAACTCTTCCAAAGTGAAAATCCTTTTGATATTGATATCAAACACTTTGATAGAAACTTCCAATGAGGAGGTTTGGTTTTGATTGTGATATAATACCCAAAAGCCCGACCCATGTACATAAATTTAGGAGTTTATGATAGTGGTTAGGCATAGGTAATTAAGAACGTCAAAATCCCATGATCTAGCCAGAACCAAAGGGATCTACCCAGGGATATCCACTAGATAGTGTAGAAGTCCTTAGGTATGATACAAAAGGAGATAAAGTGAGAATCGGGAAGAGTGCCGACTGAGATGGAGCTATTACTGGAATAAACCCAACAAGGTAATAGTCATAAAGTCTCGGTAAGCACTGAAGGGGTTGAAGAATGAAAAAGAAAAGTTAAGATAAAGGGTGAAATGAAAGAAGCCCTCCTTACACTTTAGGCAGAAACCGGGTCAATACATAATCTGTCAGAAACACTAAGTTGTTTTCTGACATTGAAGACAGTTATGACCCAGTGACGCTATGCACAACTGACAAACTCTTGATCAACCCTTTTAACTATATATAAATAAATATATAAAATATACTTATAAATATATAAATATAGGATAAGAATAAAAAATCTCTCAATGTAGTAAACCGAAAGTATAATTCCCGGGTCGTTATCCCCCAACGAGGAATGCAATTGAAAGTCGAGAGTCATTTTGATAATCGATGCTTGAATGGAACAAGATTATGATATTGTAGTGTAGAGCGCTTTCTAAAGCTAACGGGAATAATTAAAGCAACACTTAAAACAATTAACAGGAAAACAAATTTAACTAAAAACGCAAACCGGAATCCTAAAACGTGACCTACAACACCTAACTTATCAAATTAAGTTCCTAAAATGATCTTTTGTTTTTTTTTAAGTCTTAATTGACTAAATGCTAGAACAAAGAAAACTAGACGCAAAAACTAGTGATTAGGGCATAAAAACACTAAAAAACGTGAACGGGATTCAATCCCGTTTTTTTTTTTCTTTAAAAATCAAAATTGCAATTTAACCCTAAGAAAGCAAACTAATTTCCTAAGTCCTAAATGTTAAAAGAAAATTTCTAAAAAAGAATTATATTTTTTTGACTTTTTTATAATTTTTTATTAATTAAAAACGATTTTAATGAAATTAAATGTTTAAAAATACTAAACTAATTATAAAAATTCTGAAAAAATTAGCAAAAGTGCATTGAACAATGAGGAATCTAATAAAAATAAGCTGAGAAAACAAATATGCAAATAAGCTGTGAAATAAGCTAAAAACGGCTTATAAGCCAAAATGGCTAAAACTACTATAAAAGATTAATTTTGCAAACTAAAATCGAAAAAGTCTCCAGGGCAAGTGGTAGTGTGTGTTGTGTAAAACGTTTGGTGATAAGGGTAGAGGTCCCGGGTTCGAGTCCTGCTCACCTGGGACTTCCCCTAATCCCAAACGTTTTTGTTTTTCATTTTTTTATAACTTTTTAGAAAAGCACTAAATAAGCAATTTTTACAAAAGCACTTTTTTATAAACCCCAAATAAGCACATAATAAGCTACTAAAAGTGACAGAATAAGCTAGTTATACTAAAACACTTAAAAGGCTAACTGTTAAGCTAAATTAAGCACTAATAAGCAAATGAAAACTCAAAATAAGCTAAGACAGATAAAAAGCCATATCTAAAAAGCAAGTTTGAACAAAAATAAGCAACTTCAATAAGCAAGAAAGACAGAATTCTTAAAAAGCTATAAAACTTAAGAATTTTAAGCTAAATTGCAAATAAGCTCAAATAAACTCTAAACTAAAGGAAATAAGCTAAAGTGGGCTTAGACTAACCTAATAAGCTAAACTAAACTTAGAATAAGCAGATGCAATAAGCTATTAAGCCTAAATAAGCAAATAGCTTTTTGGCCAAAACTGATAAGCTAAAATGCCAAAAGGGACTTTTCTAGCTTATTTTTAAGCTAGAAAACAGATCCTTATGGCTTAGTGGCTTATACCACTAAAAAGAATGGCCAAAAAGCTACAATAAGCAACAATGAAAAAGAAGTTTGAATGTCGGTTACCCTAATAATCACTTCACTTCATTATATGTAGCTCGAATTCAAGTAGAAAAGAGAAGGAAATTAGAAGAAGTTTAGAGAGAGAAACTAGAGAGAGAAAATGAAAGAGAATGGGAAGTTTACTTGCAAATTGAATGTTTACAAATGAACCAACACCCTCTCCTTCCTTGGAGAGGGGTATTTATAGTGAAGACTAAAAGGCTTGCATGCCTTTAGTAATTCTACAGGCCGGGCTTGGGTTTACTTGGGCTTTCGCCCGATACACGTGACCGATTAGATTACAAATAAGAGCCCGTTTACCTGTCTAGCCTAATACAACGTATTATTAATTAAGTGACCGAGAAAACCTAATATAATTATGAACGCACTTCCATTGTCGACTCAATATTTTAAGCTAACAATCTCCCCGAAGATTCAATTGTGACACTCCCTCCGTGAGATCAATGATATTGCTATTGTCGTTATAAGCTTCTTGTGATCTTTGTCTTGTCTACGTTGTAGGCTTGTTCCTCATGCTTTTGTGATCTTTGATCTTGAGCCTTGTCATTGTCTTAAGACTATCGTCATGTTCGTCCGAATCTTTATCATTATCTTTCCGTCTTGATCGTCTTTGCGACCTTGCGACCTGTGTCTTGACCAACATGCTCATACTTTGCATCATCTTGAAAGCTTGCTAACAGAAAACTCTTGTTAAACATGATATCTTTTGAAGGAAGATCTGTATATCAGATTAGTGCGAACCTTGTCTTAATTCTTGAGCTTTCATGATTTTTGATCTGATGCTTATGGTATGTCTTTGTAGTTTGACATGAAGCAATGTGGTAATGAATCCGACTTCAGCTGGAATGAGGCATCACCATCTCCATCTTTATGTATCCTGAAATAAAATAGTTAGCAATAAAGCGGGTGGACGAATATGGCTTTGTCATTCGTCCGGATTTGGTTAGATTAACCTCCGGTTCCGTAGGACCATTTTACAGTATAAATACTGTACCTGTAATCAGGTAGATTCAAAGAATCTCCTTGACAGGGTTTCCAGCTCAAAACGTAGGGTCTTCTAACACAAATGTATTAGATTTGCCATGCTTGCTAGTTCTCATTACCGGAACGTCTCAAAGCAGACAACACGGTAAGAGTGAATCAGATAGTTACTATCTTTCTGATTATGTCGTCAATTCATTTACTAGACCTTTATCGATATCCAGTTGACACAAGCTTGATTCATATAGAATCTCGCAAGTCACCTACCGCAGTGCTGTTTGATGATGACACTGGAAGGATTTCCATTCGTCATTGTGAATACTAAAGAGTATCACTCTGAATGTTCTAGCAGAATCATAAGGATAATGCGTAGGACTTTTGTCAACAGCTTATGTTCAACAAGTGTTTGTCATGGAATGTGTCCTAATGAGATTTATTTGATGATCTCTTGGCTCTAGACTCGAATAGTGCATTCTGGTTTTTAGTAATCGGAGGCTGGAGCAGACTGCCACCTATTTAATATTACTAACTATGGAGTGAGAAAGTTAATAAGAAGTCGTGTGTATCTCCGTTGACAAATGAGACAATTTTCTTTGAGGAGAACTCGAATGGCTGGGAAGGGTTGTGCATTGCATCACTGGGTCCATGATGTCGTCTTCAATGTCAGCAATCAACATTGTGATTCTGACAACATATGTATTGACCCGGTTTCTGCCTAAGTTGTGTGGAGGGCTTCTTTCTTTTGACCCTTTATCCATACATTTCTTTTTAATTCTTCAACCCCTTCAATGCTTACCAAGACGTCATTACTAACACCTTGTTGTGATTGTTCCAGTGTTAACTCAATCTTAGTCGGCATTCTTCCCTTATACACATTCATCTCCAATCATACCTAAGGACTGCTATTTCTAACTATGGAGTGTCCTTGGGTAGATCCCTCCGGTTCTGGTTGGATCATAGGACAAATAACCTAACCTTACCACCTTATGTCCTTCATAATCGTCGTGAAATAAAGATGTTGTAGGGTATGAGATCGAACATGAAACCGTTCCAATAGCACTTTGAGTCTTTTAGATCACATTTTAATTACATTTCTCCCCTTATTTTAAATTCTAAGTCACTTAGATTTTGAAATACTGTGTGATTAAAATTTGTCTTGAAAAGGCCATGGGGAAAAATGTTGAAGCTTAGCATGAATTATTTGGAACTGTGTCATCTTGCTCCCCCTCAATTTTACATATGTTTGACACCAAAAACAATGATATCAAGTTGTAAAATCGATATAAAATTGAGGTTGAACACTTAGTCATCTTATAACTATCATTCTATTGAATTGTCATTATTATCTTGTTTTATTAATGAGACTTTTTTGGGAATGGTTTTGAATACATAAGATGGTCGTGAGATGATGTATTCCAAACTCATAGAATGTTGTTTTTCAAAAAACCTCCCCTTGAAAGATGGAGTGTTGAACACACAATTTTGAAAGATTATTAATCGTCAGTGAGAAATTCTTGAAAAAATTGTGTTCAACATTTTGAAAAACATCATGTTAGAAGACTTCTCTTCCAACTCTAAGGGTAAGCGCACTTATGCGTACACTATCCTTTTTCTTGAGCTTAAAACTTTGAATGTCTTGTAAGAACAGCTCAAGACCGAGAAAAGTTGAATTTCTCGTTGTTAGGATAAGTTATCTTTATAGATAAACTTTTTTTTCTTTGAAGTCCGTGTTATGTACTGATATTTTCACATAAGCCATTAAGAAAATATAAAAATGACATGTTTTGAATGCATTTGAAACTCCTGTTCAAACTTCATTTACACGCCCATGTCGATATTAATCAACATTTCTAGGTACGTAAATGTTATCGATTCCAAGAGACATGTCGAGAAGAATATTTTTTGAAACATTTTCTGATTTTTTGATTTTGTATTTTCTTTTTGAAATTTTATATTTTTGTATTTTTCTTTTTTCAAAAATATGTACATGTTGATGTTTGATGAAGTATCAAGTAGATTCATTTGTCAGAACCTCCAGTTCTGCTGGAGTCAAACATCTCATACCAATTCGCCTGACAAGATACTGAAACCTATCTTCGGATAGGGCTTTAGTAAACATATCAGCCAATTGGTATTCAGTTCTGACAAAGTACAATTCAATTATACCGTTTTCAACCTGTTCCTTGATGAAATGATACCGAGTATGGATGTGCTTGGTACAGGAGTGCTGCACGGGGTTGCATGAGATTGCTATGGCTGACTGAGAGTCGCAATACAAGGGTATTTTGTTGTAGTTGAAGCCATAATCTTGAAGCTGTGTCCTCATCCACATTACTTGAGTACAACTTGCAGATAACGCCACGTATTTAGCCTCTGCGGATGACATTGTAGTATAGTCTTGCTTCTTTGACATCCAGCTGACTAACTTATCACCTAGGAACTGTATTCCTCCAGAAGTGCTTTTGCGAGTATCAACACAACCGGCATTATCGGCATCTGAAAAAGCTGTTAGATCAAATCCAGAACCCTTCGGATACCAGAGTTCCATGTTAATGGTACCTCTTAAGTATCGAAAGATCCTTTTAACCTCTTTGAGGTGTTTTTTAGTCGGTCTTGCTTGATATCTTGCACAATAACAAACTGCTTGCACTATGTCTGGTCTACTAGAAGTCAGATACATAAGTGACTCGATTTTACTACGGTAGTCAGTTTGGTCTATGGGTTCACCACTCAAGTCTGCATCTAATTTAGGTTTCGTAGCCATTGGTGTACCAATGCTTTTTCCTTTTTCCATACCATGTTTTTTAAGAATCTCTAAAGTATATTTGGCCTGATTGATAAAAATACCGCGTGGAGATTGGTGGATCTAAAGTCCTAAAAATAAATTCATTTCCCCTATTAAGGACATCTTAAATCTACTGTGCATTAAATTTTCAAATCGTTTAGAAAATTTAGGGTTTGTGGAACCAAAAATAATGTCATCAACGTAAATTTGCACAAGTAGAATATCCTCCCCGTATTTTATCATGAATAGGGTCGGGTCAATGATACCTTTAGTAAAACCTTTGGAAATCATGAATTTTGAGAGTTCATCATACCAGGCTCTCAAAGCTTGTTTTAATCCATATAGAGGTTTCCTTAGACGGTAAACTTTTTCTAGATGATCAGGATCAACGAATCTGTCTGGTTGTGCAACATAAACCTCCTCCTTCAATAGACCATTAAGAAATGCCGTTTTTACATCCATCTGATAAATTGGAAAAGACTTGTGTGCATCATATGCGATAAAAATCCTGACAGCCTCCAAGCGAGCAACTGGAGCAAATGATTCTTTGAAATCAATACCCTCTTCCTGAGCATAACCCTTTGCTACAAGTCATGCTTTGTTGCGAATTATAGTTTGGTCTTCATCCTTTTTGTTTTTTCATAACCACTTTAGCTTGATTATGTTCTTGCCAAAAGGTTTGTCAACGAGTTCCCAGACTTGTAGTCTGTCAAACTGATGAAGTTCTTCCTACATTGCTTCTATCCATGCAGAATCAGCCATTGCCTTCTTAATGTTTTTCGGTTCAACAATACTCACGGTGAGTGCGAACATACACATTTCAGTATCTGTTGCAAGTTGTCGTCTTGTTTGCACTAGCTTGGATGGATCTCCACGAACTTGAGTTAACGGGTGATCTTTTGTCCATTGGTATTCGGAATCTTGAGGTTGATTAAAGGTATGCACATTTGAATTACCAATATTGCGTGAGGAAGACTCAGCATTTTCTTGTACCGGTGTACAGAAAGGATTGGTAAATTCTGCTTGATTATCGTTGTTTTCCTCAGCATGAACATTTGTTGGAGTTGTCAGTTCTGATGTAGGTTGAATATGCGTTGAAGGTAGTGTGTCTTTTTGAATAGAATTGTCGGTGGGAGAAGAAGACTTGTTGATACAAGAAGTACCATCATTGAAAAATTCATCGTGTAAATGACCGAAAAGAAGATTCAACTCTTGTTGTGATGGAACTGTTGTATCTTCTGAAGGAGAAACATTTTGTAGTTCTGGTGCGGGGTTAGAGTTGTCATAATCTGACGCCTTTTATCATTGGGGAACGAGGCCTGAAGTGTCATTAGCAACAGACGTCTCTGACATCTCTTTGATCTTATCAAATCTGAGATGTATGGATTCAACTATCAATTTTGTTCTCTTGTTGTAGACATGATATCCCTTTGACTGAGTGGAGTATCCTACCAAAATGCATGGATCCCCTTTTTCTTTCATCTTATCCAAGTTCTCACCATCTCTGGTTAGGTAACAAGTGCAACCAAAGATGTAAAGGTGTTTAATTGAGGGTTTTCTGTCATTAATGATGTGCTATGCTATTTTCTCATGAGTTGAGATGATGATTGATCTGTTTTGAGTATAGCATGCGGTTGTAATTGCTTCAGCCCAAAAGAATAAAGGAAGTTTAAAAGCCAAAAGCATCGTTCGAGCAGCCTCAATGAGAGTGCGGTTTCGTCTTTCGACAATTCTATTCTGTTCAGGTGTAGAAGTTTGATGCTCAATTCCTTCTTCTTTAAAGAATGTATTAAGTGTCTTATTTAAGAACTCAGTGCCTCTGTTAGTGTGAACAGAAATTACTAGGGCTTGAAGATTTCTTTGGATCATCGTGAGAAAGTCTTTTAAAACTTCCGGTGTTTCATCCTTGGAACATAGAAAGAATGTCCAAGTATATATGGAGTAGTCATCGATAATTACCAGAATATATTTCTTCCCATTTATGCTAGCAACCCGCATTGGACCACATAAGTCCATATGAAGCAAATTTAACCGTCCTTTTGAACTTGGAACAGTCTTTGACTTGAATGAACTTCGTTTTGCTTTACTCACTTCACAAGAGTAACATAGTTGATCCTTGACATACTTCAGTTTTGGTAAACAAATCACAACATCCTTCTTTGAAAGTAAGTTGATGTAGTCGAAGTTGAGATGAGAAAGTCTTCGATGCCATAACCATGCTTGAGCTGGTGATGCTTTAGCCATGAGACAGATTGGAGTTGATGAAGTTGTTTCTTGAAGAGAAATTGTATAGAGATCAGTTCCACGATTACCGATTAGTAAGTCGTTTCCCTGAAGATCTCTAATAAAACACGTAGATTTCCAAAATGCAACCTCCAAATCCGCATCACAAAATTGACCACCAAGAAAAGATTGTGATTGAGACCTTTGACGTAGTAAACCCCGTTGATCGTAATATTTCCTTGAACCAAATCTCCATAACCAAGAGTTGGTGCAAATTGATCATTGCCAAAACAAACAGTACCCAAATATTTTTCAACAAAATTGCACAGCAGTGATAGATTACCCGTCATGTGCTTTGTGCATCCCGAGTCAACAATGAATAGGATGATTTGTACAATCTGCAAGAGAATTAGAGGACGATGGAATACATGACAAATTGGATCCTAAAGTGTTTGTGAGTTTTAAGACATTAGTTATCCTAGATACATTATCTATGGCAAAACTAACTGTCTTAGTCACACTTTCATTCCTAACTTTAGGTACCCATTTCCTTTTTGTCTTAGGAACCCATGTATATGCTGATGGGCATTGTTGTGCTATCCACCATTTCCACGCCTTACTAGTTCTCTTATATAGCATCCTATAGTAACTCTTAGAATTTGTGGTAGTGGATTCTGATGCAACTGTTTTCTTATGGGGTGTTGCAACAGATTTGTTCGCTTGACTTTTGGGTTTTCTAGTACTAATAGGCACTACTTTAGGCTTCTTAGTTCTAGCATTCACGTCATGGATAAATTTAGAAACATTAGCATCATGATTCGAATTAAACACACATTTTCCACAAGTAGCATAAACAGCATTAACCTTCGAAGTTCTGGATTTTAAATAGTCATTACACGCAGTTACAGACTTTGTTTTATTAGAAATACTAGAAATCCTATGGTGGTCTTCTACTTCAGTCTTCTTAAACTTCACTCGACTATTGTTTTGTATGACCGTATCTTTCATTTGAGTGCTCTTAAGTTGTGGCCTACTAACACTAGTTCTGTGAATTACTCCTGTAGAGATAGGCACGCGAGGATTAGTATTCTTGGAAGTCTGAGGCAACTGTGGTGCTCTAGTTTGTGTTGTCCCATTGTCAATTCGATACATTCCTGGTTTAATCACATTTGTGTTTCGTACAGCTTGTCTTGCTGTTTGAGGTTTAATCACATTAATTTTGGTAACCGACTTTGTCTCTGCAAAACTTTTTCTCTCAAGAGAATCAAAAAAAGGAGTCGGTTTGCCTAAAATTGATGGTTTTGGAATCCTCTAAGCATTTGGTTGTCTAACAACAGATGGTTTGTCAAATTTAGTTTCCACAGATTTTCCTTTGCATTTCTCAATGAGTTTCTTTAACTCACTTATCGCAATGTTCTTGTCTTACAATTGAGCTTTCAAATCTTGTATTTCAAAATATTGTTCACATTTTTTTAGAAATACAGTTGACGCTTTTTCTTTGCAAACTGTGTCATTTTTCATTTTTTCTTGACATTGTTGTGAAGCAAGTTCAAGAGAAATTGAGTGTTTTTCTAATTTAGCAAAACTTTGTGAGAGCTCATTATAAACTTCTTTACAAACAGTTTTTGTTTTTTTAAAAAGCTTTTGTGCAAGACATTCACATTCTTTGACTTTATGAAGATATAAGCATTGCAATTCAGTGTGAGCATCTAAATCAGATTCAAGTAGATCATACATGTTTGAAAATTTTGCTTTGTCAGATTCAAGTTCGTCAATATCTTTTTTAAGGGATTCAACATACTTTAAATCAACATACATTTCTTGTTTAAGTTCATTGACAAATATGAAACCATCATTTTGAGTTTTTATTGAAAGAGGCATCAAACATGTTTTTATTAGTACTTCCATATCAAGAGCAGTTGGTGCACGAAATCTATCATGAGTATGTTTTTCCTAAGCTTGATCAACAAGTTCTCTAAAATGATTTATGTTATTTGTCATTACATTATAAGCTTGTCTACTTTTACTAATTGATTTTGAAGTAGGTAGAAAACCGATGTTTTTGAAAATTTTTGGTTTAGATTTAACAAAAGATTTTCTCCACATTTTCTTTCTGACTTCATTTGCATGTGCCAACTGATCATGATATTTCTGTGACGCTGATTAAAAATTTCATAAAGACTATTTAGCTTTGTGTAATCATATGGTTGGACTTTGTCTTTATTCAATTTTGATCTACTCTTTTTTTCAAGAGTCAATGTCTCTTCCCTATCAGGGATGAATCTGTTTGCAGGATCAAATGTGTCACATGGGATCTCATACAAACATGGTTTTTCAGATTGAGCTTTCTTGAGGTACATAGGATTTGTAAAAGTTGGTCTACCATTGAATGTTGAGCCTTTAGGAGCTAACATATGAATGGTTTAAATTGATTGATTCCTTTTATAAACAATTTCATCCAAAAACATTAATTGCTTTTCCATAGCAATCAATTTGTCTAGATCTTTTTCTTCCTTTAGTTTTAAATCCGTGATTACCTTGGTTTTCTCGGGACAAGACCTTTGTAACGTGACTTTGTTAAAAAACTCTGTTTGACTAACTCATCGTGTTTCTCTTTGACAACTGAAATTTCATAGGCTTTAAGTTTTAAACCTTCTTTTATGTCAATTTCTTTTTGAGATAATAGTCCTAGAGTTTCATTTAATTTACATTTAAGTTTGTCATAATCAACTGTAAGGTCATTTAAAATTTTGTATGTCTGAAGCTCAGTCTGTTTACTTTGAAGTGCAATTAGGCAACTATCCCGACTAGTATTAGACTCCTCAAGATTGGATTTTCACTCTTTTAATTCCTAAGTCAATGATGTGTTTGCTTTCTTTAATTGCTTTAAAATCTTTTTGTTCTCTTCAGTATCAAGTGTTAAATTTGCAATTAAATTAGCAAGCGCAGCACGCTCATCATCACATTCTTCAGCATTTTGATCAGTATGAATATCATTACCACACATATCCGGTGAATCAGGAATGACATTACTATCAACCTTTTCCACTACACATGTGTTATTAATGGATTCAGGTTGCTCAGAATGCTGTTTCTCATTGGCAAACACATTATATTCAGTATCGTATTATACCTTTTCCAATGGCTCAGTATCAGTTCCTGGGTCTGCAATAGGAACCTCCTGAATCTTTTCCATATAGCTATAATGTGCTTCCAATTCTTGTTCATCTATCTCTTCATCCGTGTCCTCTAGCCAATCAGCTTGCTCTGCTTGTAGTGGAACACCTTTCTCAGCTTGTTTGCATAGCAACATCTTTTCCTTATGATAAGTGTAGTCTTTTACCCTTTTTGGTTTCATGCATTCCTTAGCAAAATAACTAAATTCCTTGCAATTGAAACACTATATCCTAGTCTGCTGCACTACCTGACTGCCTACAGTCTCCCTAGCCCCTACAACAGCCAGTGTCCTCTGATTCCTAAACTGCCCAGTCTGATTATCATTCTTGTACCTTAGAGAATTATCCACATTCTTGTTTCTGGAGTTTGAAAAAGTTCTGAGGTTGTTGTTGGTAGGTTTGTAGATCTTTTTGAAGTACTTTGCAATGAGTGCCAAGTTTTTCTGCATATCCTTATCTCTCTGAGCCTGTTCTGGATCATCGTCTTCTTCAGAAGCTGACTCGGATGGAGGTGTGATTGGTTTGGCCATCTCTTTGCCTTTGTATTTGGTAGATTCCGGAGATCTAGTGGAAGATGATTGTTTTAATGGTGGTGCATATGATTTGTTAGATTTTGGTTGTAACACCCCCAAATCTGGGTAGCAGCGGAATGTTGAATATCCGAGGGCGTTACTTCATAGATCAATAGCACAAGATATGAGAACGACCACTAACGTGTCGTTTTAAAAAGATACATTGGATTAACAAAATGCTTGTTCATTACATAAGCTCATGGCTTCAAATTGTTCGACAATATAAGTAAAGATTTCGGTTTATAACAAATGTTCCCAAAATGTAATACGCCCAAATCTTTAGTACTGACTCTTTCCAAAGAGTGACCCCCAATGTATCTGAGCACCCCGTGCCTTATTGACCTGAGAAAACATGCTTAAAATATCAACATAAAGTTGGTGAATTCATAGGTTTATGTAAATCAATAGTAGGACCGCAAGATTTCCAAGTGTATGATTAAGAAACAAATGCAAACATCATAAAAAGTAATTACGTTTTCCTAAGCTCATGACACTGAAGCTCGACATGTATGAATGCAATATATTGCCAATGAATGCCCGTGAATGATGTTCTAACCCGCAACATCCCAAATCCATCATGGTATACGTTCGTTCCCGGTGATAGTTAATCACCCGAACAGGGATTGTCAATCCCAAATAGATCTATTTATAACATTCGCGCTTACAATCCAGTAACTGACAATTCATGATACATGTGAATGATTAATAGAATTATGAAGTGAACAATGATTGTAGGATCTTAAGTATATTTGTTGTGATTGAAGTTGTGGTAAAAAGAAAGCAATAAACGTTCACGGGATTTTACAAGTCTATGATTAAAACCGAGAAAAGAATTGTGTCTTTCGCGGGATTTACAAATCAAATAGAAAAGAAAAAAACCTTGAATGTGTTAATGATTTGATTAGCTTTGCTTGATTTATGTTTGTTGTTGTTGACTTAATTGTCATCGTGTCCGAATTAAAGTCCAAAGGTACTCAAGTTTGTTTTGTCTTGATGTTATGTTTTGATTAGACAATGATTAATAGATTCCCAAATTCGGGAAATTAGGTTTTCAAAACAAGGGTTTTCAATGGACAAAACGCAGTCTTCTTTAGACAAAACGCAAAGATGTCTTGACAAAACGCAGGCTACTATTACTTTTAGACAAACCGCAATAATTGTTCTCGGACAAAACGCATAAGGAAAATTCTAACAAAAACGCTAATCCTTGAATTTTGACAAACGCAAGATTTTTCACAAACGCAACTCTATTTCACAAAACGCAATGCGATTTTCTTCACAAAACGCAACATTTAGAAAATTTTGGCAGAGTTTTGTTTTGTTTGCAAGCTATAATGGTCTTCAATCACTTGCAAAACGTAAGTTCCAACAAAAAGCAAGATTTTTTTTCCCAAACCGCAATATTTCTTGACAAAACGCAATGATTCTTTGACAAACCGCAACTAGCATCCACAAAACGTAATTCCTGACAATAATATTAGACAAAACGTAAGAAAGTACATGTCATTCTCAATAGTCGTTTTCAGGTATGGTACTATTTTGTCTTCACCATAAAACGCAGCCTAAACTCCACAAAACGCAACAACGAAAAAATATTTCAAACTTGCGAATAAGCCCAAATCTCCCAACTAGCTTTTGAAATAAGCAAACCACTACCCTTAAATAAGCTATTACAAGGATTCTAAACAAGAAAGTACAAGTCTTTTTGATCTAACAACTTTCTAGACAAAACGCAACCTAGAAAATCAAAGCTAAAACAAAAAGAATGAGATTCAAGCTACGAATTTGCTAAGAAAGAAGCTAGGAAGAACAATAAACCCAAAAGTACAAGGTATTCATCCAAAACCTTAACCAAACCACAACTTTGTGTGCTTATTCTACCAATAAGCCATGAAATAAGCTTAAAAAGCTTATAACCTACGAAATTCAATCACTATCCACCCGAGGCTCTTGATACCAAATGTCGGAACCAAGAAATCACTTCACTTCATAATTATGAACAAGAAATTAAGCTAGGAGATGAAGAGAAGACATGTAGAGAGAGAAAGTAGAGAGAATAAAAGTTGGGAGAGTTTACTTGCAAAATGGAATGTTACAAAATGAACCTACCACCTCACCTTTCTTGGTGAGGTGTATATGTATCCAACTAAAAGGCTTCCATGCCTTTAGTTATTCTACGGGCCAGGCTCGGGTTTACTTGGGCTTTCGCCCGATACACGTGACCGGTTAAACTACATTAAATGAGCCCGTTTACCCGTTCTAGCCTATTACAACGTTACATATTAAAATGACCGAGACTTAATATTCTAAATGAACGAACTTCCGTGTTCGACTCATTATTTGAGGCTAATAATATTTCATTTAACACATTCACATCACATACCTTTCTAGTTTCCAACATTTCTAACCACCTTCACCTCAGGATCACTTATCATGAAAGATAAAACAACAAGGATTTACTCAAATAGCTAGATCATCACTAGTCTCCTCTTCTTAATCAAGTACATTAATCTTAATCTTCTTATAACCTTAACACATAATACATAACACAAACATGATAAACTTAATATAACTTCTTGTAAGTCAATTACTTACCTTAAATCCAAGCTAGAGATATCAAGGACATCAACATCATCATCATCCAAAGCTTTCCTTCCAAAACCACAATTATACATATTAAAGGGATATTAATAACATGGGTTCACTCAGCCCATAACTTACCTAATTTCCATTCTTAACCATCATATGATCATATCTTGATCATATGATGTAAAACCCAATTTCCTTATACTTAATCTTTAATTAACCTTAACCCTTGTTAGTAGATATCTTTATTCTTGCTTTAGAATATTAATTACCCAAAAACCCTAATTTACTTCATAAACCTTAACTTCTTAATTCACAAATTCAAAGAGAATATAGTTACTTACTTGATGTAGAATCATTACTAGAGCTTATTTACATTGATTTGAACCTTAATCTTCTTTCAATTGATCATCAAGTCATCCATGGTTTCCTTCCTTTTCCTCATGGTCCGACACACACATAAAGCACCAAATATCTCTAGAACATTTTAGATGTTCCAGGGATTTGTAGTTAAGTTAGGTACTACTTTGCCTATTTGGTAACAATGGTCCCTCAAGTCTCTTTCCTTCCTATTTGGCCGCATTAACTTATATAACTCATTTACCCCTTAACATCTTTAGTCCCTTAAGTCTTAATCTTCCTGATTAAGATACATAATATTTTCTAAAACCATTTACATAGTATTAATACTTATAGCTTGACTACCGGGTTGACTAACCAATCACATCACGTCTTCAGACTTATAAAAGTCATAGTCAAACTCATTATATAGCATTATAAAAAAATACTTAAAAACCGGTTTTGGGGTGTTACACTACTTCTGTGGTGCCATCTCGCAGGAGACGTAGGTCCCCTACTACATCGGTACTCGTAGCTTCGCCCGTACCTGGAGCTTTATCTCCCGTACACGCTGACCTATTGCCGCCTCGTAAAAGGATTAGGTATTCTGATTTTGAGGTTAGTTTAGAGGAGGGCTATGTTTCGTATGTACCTAGAGAGATTGGTTTATGAGTTAATGTTGTGGATAGTTTTGAGCCTTACATTGAGCCCGATATTGATCTCGATATCCAGGCAGACATCGATGCTTGTATTGCATTTGCTAATGATATTGCAGCTAGAGGGACGGATTTTAGAGTTGAGGATGGGAATGCGGCCGAGGAAGAGGTCAAGTCTAGTGCAAGAGGCACAATTAAGATTGGGGTTGACTGAGTTACTCATCTTGTTGTTTCAAATGACATCGTTGAGCCTGTTAGAGAGGATTTTCCTGAGTTAGTTAGTGCCGATGGATCTCTAGAGGTTATGCAGAGAGGTTTGGACGTGGTCATGCAGGAGCTATATGATCACATGGTGGAGATCCCAATTCATAGAGTCAAAGTTATCGAGAGCGTCCAGAGAGACCAGGGACATACGATTGTGGCGACTAGCCAGCAAAGCGCTTATATGTCAAAGAGGATTAGTACGTTGGAGCGATATAACATGAGACTCAAAGGCATGTTAGGTGTTGAGAGGGAGAGAGTTGATCGTCTTCGGTATAGTATGTCGTATGTTCAGAGGGATTTGAGGCAGATCCGTCGATTCTGATTTTATGATCGTGTAAGATTCGGGAGACTTGAGACTTATGCTATGAGGCATTTGGGCTATCGTCCATAGATTGTTCCATCATTGTTCATGTATCGATCAGTAGTTTTTGGTGGTAGTAGTAACGTTATATATTTTTAGACCCTACCTTAGAGAATCGTGATGTAATCGACTATATTCGAAGTTATGAAATCTACTTTCCTATTATCTATGTTATGATGTTAATTATATAATGTCGTTTTCCTTATCTTTTACGTAATATGTTATTATTTACACGATCGTGGCCTTGTAGTGTATTTATGTTAACCTCAGATTTTCATATTAAAGGATTTAAATTGTTCCATCCAACGTTTAAGATAATTTCATCTTACCTAATATCTCACTGTAATGATTATTTTTGTGGATGTAGAACTAAGACAACTGCTACACGTTCCGGAATGACCCAAGATGCAATCAACGAGCTGATTGCTAAGCGCGTGGAAGATGATCTACAAGCGTATGACGATGCCAAGAACCGTGAAACTAAAACGGAAATGGAGAATGAGCAACAAGACGACAATGTCGAGGTCAATGGTAATAATGGAAACGGTAACGATAATGGGAATGGAAACCCTAATGTAAACAACGGAGGTTATGTACCCGTTACCCGAGAGTGTACCTACTAAGATTTTATGAAGTGTTAGCCGCTGAACTTCAAGGGAACCGAAGGAGTTGTTGGTTTAACCCGTTGGTTTGAGAAAATAGAGACGGTATTCCATATTAGTAATTGCCCGCCAAGGTATCAAGTGAAGTATGCATCATGCACCTTGTTGGACGGTGCATTAACTTGATGGAATTCTCATAAAAGGACAATTGGAGTTGATGCTGCTTATGCCATGACATGGAAGGCACTCATGAAGCTATTGATTAAGGTGTATTATCCTAGGAATGAGATTCAGAAGATGGAGACATAATTGTGGAATTTGACTGTGAAGGGTAATGAGCTGACTGCTTACAACTAGAGGTTCCAAGAGTTGATTCTGTTATGCACTAATATGGTTCCGAAAGAGGAGGATTAGTTTGAGAAATGCATTGGAGGTCTTCTGGATAACATTCAAGGGAATGTGATTGCTGCTGAACTTGTTAGACTTCACGATGCAATCCGTATTGCTAACAACTTAATGGACCAGAAGTTGAAGGCTTACACCATTAAGAATGCTGAGAATAAGAGAAGTTTCGACAATAACTCAAGAGGCAATCGTGGACAGCAACAACAACCTTTTAAGAGGCAGAATGTTAATGGTCAGAATGTAGCAAGAGCCTATATGGTTAGAAACAATGGGGAAAGGAAAGGGTATGTTGGAGCTCTGCCATACTGTAACAAGTGCAGAATGCACCACGAAGGGCCATGTACAGTGAAGTGTGGTAACTGCAAAAGGGTTGGTCACATGACTAAAGATTGTAAAGCCACAGTTGCTGCTACCGCTTAGAAGGCCCCGGTTTAAAGTCATACTAGTGTTACTTGCTATGAGTATGGAAGACAAAGACATTAAAGGAGTAAGTGTCCCAAGTTAAGAAACCAGAAACACATAAATAAGGCAAGAAATAAGACTGGGAACAATGAAGCTAAGGCAAGAGCTTATGCAATTGAAGGAGGAGGAGCTAACCTCGATTCCAACATCGTTATGGGTACGTTCCTTCTCAATAATCATTATCCTACTATGTTATTTGATTCGGGTGCCGATAAAAGTTTTGTGTCGACTACCTTTAGTGCCTTGCTTAATGTCATCCCATCCACTTTAGACGTTAGTTATGCTGTTGAACTAGCCGATGGTAGAATTTCATAAACAAATGTGATACTTAGAGGTTGCACGTTAGGATTACTAGGTCACCCATTCGATATTGACCTAATAAATGTAAAACTCGGTAGTTTTGACGTCATTATCGGTATGGATTGGTTGGCGAAATACCAAACGGTGATCGTTTGTGACGAAAAGATCGTCCGTATTCCATATGGAGATGAAGTGTTGATAATCGAAGGCTATAGATGTAATGGTGGAAGTAAGTCAAAGTTGAGTATCATCTCGTGCACCAAAACCCAGAAGTACATTCAGAAGGGTTTCCAAGTTTACCTAGCACAAGTTATGGCAAAGAATACGGACAAAGAGTCGAAAGAGAAACGACTTGAGGATGTGCCAATTGTACGGGATTTTCTAAAAGTCTTTCCAGAAGACTTACCTGGATTACCACCTAGTCGGAAACTTGAATTTTAAATCGAATTAGTCCCTGGTGCTGCACCAGTAGCATGATCCGCATATCATTTAGCATTGTCATAGATGCAAGAGTTATCCACTCAATTACAGGAGCTTTCTGACAAGGGATTTATAAGACCCCGTTCCTCACCCTGGGGATCTCCGGTTTTATTCGTCAAGAAGAAAGATGGATCTTTTTGGATGTGTATCAACTACCGTGAACTAAACAAACTTACTATGAAGAACCGATACCCACTTTCGAGAATCGCGATTTGTTTGATCAGCTGCAAGGGTCAAGAGTCTACTCTAAGATCGACTTGAGATCTGGTTATCACCAACTCAGAGTTCATGAAGAGGATATTCCAAAGACGGCGTTTAGGACTCGCTATGGTCACTACGAGTTCCAAGTAATGCTATTTGGACTGACCAACGCACCGACGGTATTCATGGATCAGATGAATCGGGCGTGCAAACCGTATTTAGATAAATTCATGATCGTCTTCATCGATGATATATTGATCTACTCCAAGAATAAGAAAGACCATGAAGGACACCTTAAGTTGGTATCGAGGTTACTTAAGAAGGAGAAATTGTTCGCCAAGTTTTCCAAGTGTGAATTTTGGTTATCGAAAGTGCAATTTCTTGGTCACGTGATTGATAGTGAAGGCATTCACGTTGATCCTACTAAGATTAAGTCAGTCAAGGATTGGGCGTCACCCAAGACTCCAACCGAAATTTGTCAATTTTAAGGTATTTCCGGATACTACCAAAGATTCATCTAAGGTTTCTCAAAGATCGCTAGGCCTATGATGAAATTGACTCATAAAAGCGTAAACTTTGATTGGGGAGAAAAGGAAGAAGCCGCATTTCAGCTGTTGAAACAGAAATTGTATAGTGCGCCAATCTTGGCATTACCCGAAGGAAGTGAGAACTTTGCGGTCTACTACGATGCTTTGCATAACTGGTTGGGTGCAGTTTTGATACAAAGGGAAAAGGTCATATCCTACGCATCTCGCAAACTCAAGGTTCATGGGAAGAACTACACCACACACGACTTAGAGCTTGGAGCGATAGTGTTTGCCTTGAAGATGTGGAGGCACTATTTGTATGGCACGAAGTGTGTTGTGTTCACTGATCACAAGATTTTGTAGCATATTCTAGATCAGAAAGAGTTGAACATGAGATAACATCGATGGTTGGAATTGATAAGTGATTACGACTGTGAGATTCTTTACCACCCAGGAAAGGCAAACATAGTGGCAGATGCCTTGAGCCGAAAGGAAAGGATTAAGCCGCTGCGAGTTCGAGCCTTAGTGATGACTTTAGGATTGAATCTTCCGAAGCAAATTCTGAATGCTCAAGCCGAGGCGAGGAAGGAAGAGAATTACATAACGGAAGATCTACATGGTATGATTAATAAACTCGAACCTCGTGCTGACGGAACGTTGTGTCTAAATAGCAGAAGTTGGATTATGTGTTTTGGTGACTTGAGAGCATTGATTATGTACGAGTCGCATAAGTTAAAGTATTCCATCCATCATGGATCGGATAAGATGTACCAAGATTTGAAGAAGTTGTATTAGTGGTCCAATATGAAAGTAGAAATTGCTACCTATGTTAGCAAGTGTCTAACGTGTGCCAAGGTTAAGGCCAAATATCAGAAACCATTTGGATTATTGGTTCAACCAAAGATTCCCTAGTGGAAATGGGAGAAAATAACAATGGACTTTGTCACTAAATTTCCAAAGACAACAATGGGACAAGACACGATTTGGGTAATCGTTGATCGTCTCACCAACTTTGCTCATTTCCTACCCATGAGAGAAGACGACTCTATGGAGAAGTTGACAAGACAATATTTAAAAGAAGTGGTGTCGAGACATAGAGTGCCAGCTTCGATCATCTCCGATCCAGACGGCAGATTCACTTCATACTTTTGGAGGTCTCTTTACAAAGCACTAGGTACTCGATTGGATATGAATATAGCCTATCACCCGTAGACCGATGGTCAAAGTGAGAGGACCATTCAGATGTTGGAAGACATGTTACGTGTATATGTGATTGATATTAGAAAAAGTTGGGATAGACATTTGCCGTTGGTAGATTTTTCATATAACAACAGTTACCATACAAGTATTAAGGCTGCACCATTTAAGGCATTGTATGGGCGTAAGTGTCGATCACCTATCTGTTGGGCTAAAGTCGAAGATAGTCAGCTCATTGGCCCAGAGATCATCCATGAGACAACTGAGAAGATCATTCAAATCAAGAGCCATATTCAAGCTGCCCGGGATCATCAAAAGAGCTACGCGATGTAAGACATAAACCCCTTGAGTTCCTAGTGGGAGATAAGGTCATGCTAAAAGTGTCGCCATGGAAAAGGGTGATACGTTTTGGCAAACGGGAAAAGCTTAACCCTCGATATATTGGACCCTTCAAGATCATTGCCAAAGTTGGAACCATTGCCTATCGACTTGAACTCCTAGAGCAATTGAGCAGAGTTCATAGTACGTTTCACGTCTCGAACCTGAAGAAGTGTCTATCCGACGAAACTCTTGCTATACCGTTGGATGAAATCCAAATCGATGACAAGCTCTACTTCATAGAAGAACCAGTCGAAATCATGGACCGTGAGGTCAAACATCTGAAGCAAAGTCGTATCCTAATTGTTAAAGTGCGTTAGAACTCAAGGAGAGGTCCTAAGTTCACTTGGGAACGAGAAGATCAAATGCAGAAGAAGTACCCTCATCTCTTCGCCAACTCTGCACCCGTGGCAGATGTTATGTCTTAAGATTTGAGGACAAAGCTCTTTTAACAGGGAAAGGATGTGACACCCCATAAATTTCAGACCAATATTTTAACCGTTTTCGTTCAGTATCCTTAATTTTATAAGATGCGTGTAATTTTTACGTTTAACCGGGAAGTTGACCCACGTGTATCTGAGAATCATTACCGGAATCATTCCGGGTTTCTATTTATTGTAGTCTTTTGACAGTTGTCGCGTTTTTACATTCCGAGTTGATATTTAAATTTTTGGAATTTTTCGTAAAGTTTTTACGCGTTTTTGATATTTGCGTGTTCCGTAAACAATAACTAGTATATGTGTGCATGGAAATATCTAGATATTTTCCACCACCTTGCTTGAGCCCCTAAAAAGGTTGAGATCATTTTGGTCCCCCTTGCCTTGTATGCGTCTGAACCACCCCTCACACATACCATGCACCTCTATTTTTCAAGCTTACATGTTCCTCATTTGTTTTAAGCATATAGTGTCTAGGTACATCTCATTCTTATCATCATTCATTCAAAATAAAACACACACATTCTCTCTTCTTGTATCTCTTGTTCGAACACCACAACACACACACACACTTTCATAATTTTCAACTTTTGATCAAAACTACTTGAAGATAGAAGAGTTTGGGTTGGTTTTGTATAACCATTTGGGTATTTAAACACAATGTTTGAGTTGTAGTTAGTCTTAATCATCTTCTAATCGTCCATTCTTTGTAAGTTATCTATTTTTCTTAAAGCTTGTACTTTTATGATCCTCTTAATGCATACATCAAACTTGTACAAACGTTTTATAAAAAGATCAAGATTTGAAAACTACGTAAACCCAAAAAGGGTTGTGTTTTGGTTTGAAAATAAGTAAAAGAAAGACAAGGAAAGTATAGTTTTGTGATCGTGGTTGTTTTTATATAATAAGAATCGTGTCTTTGAGCTTATTTGATGTTCCGGCTTATAAATAAGCTTTTAGAAAGCTTATTGGGCTTATTATTAGTTTCGGCCCAAAAGGAAAACAAAAGGAGAGTTTGATCTAGCTTATTTTGTTTAGGCATATATTTTCTTAACTTATTTTCTAGCTTATTTTAAAAGGACAAGTTTTGAGCTTATTTGGCTTAACAGATAAGCCCAAATATGCTTAACGGGCTTTAAAGCCCAAATTGTGAGCTTAACCCATAAGCCACATGGTTCGGCTTATGTCTCTTGGCTTATTGATAGCTTATTCGAGAACCAAGAGCTTATTTGATACCTTTTTGGCTTAACGGACTTAGCAAATAAGCCCTATTGAGCTTATAAGGTTTTGGCCCAACAAATGAGCCCAAACCGTGGCTATAAGACCACGGTTGGCTTATTGGGTTGTTTAGCTTGTCTTATTTGATCTTATTGATAGCTTACTAATAAGTCGAGTGCTTATTTACTTAACGGGTTGCTTACCGGACTTAATGGGTACGCTTAAACCACTTATTTGGTTTAACGGGTCACGACCCAATATGAAACAACACACCACGGCTTTAAGCCCATGGTGTAGCTTATTGGATAAGTTCGTGTATAGCTTATTTGATAATATCCAAACTTGGATACTAATGGTTTGTTTATTTTGGACACTTCGTATTTCGGATCATCTATTTAGGCTTATTGGGCGTAGAAGCCCAATAAGGATCCAAAAGGGTTTCGGCCTAATTATTAAAGGATTTTGAGAACGTAAGAGATTTGCAATTATGAAAAGTGATTTGAAAGTGATTTAAATAAAGTCTATGACTTTGGGAAACGTGTAAACACGAACGGGTCATGCCAAAATTTCTATAAAATCTTTATACTTAGGAAAAATATTTTGAAAAAGTTTATATTAAAAACATTTTTACTAGTTATAAGGGAATAGGTAAGATGCCAAAGTATATACATATATATTTACTTAATTATTATTATGTAGTGATATATACTTAATAATACGATGTACATTATCAAGTCAAACGTTACAACCACGATACGATTACTAGTACTTTATTTTGGAAAACATTAACTAAAGTATTTTGACAAACATTTATGCATTAATAGTATCTCCCTATTATTCCGATTCTAAATCGAAACCTATATTCCTTAGGTCGTGTTCGAGTACCGTTGTTCGATTCCGTGTGATCTTTCTTCTAGCTTTTTCACTACTTCATTTCACCAATCAAGGGGAGTTCATAGCCCCACTTTTACTCGTTTTGAATAAATGTTTTATAACTTTGGGGTGAGAAACATTGCTTGTTTTCTTAAACCGAACACAACTACTTTATGTGATATTTTCCCTTGTTTACGTGTTGCCTAAGTAGCGTTAGACCACTATGTGCCCGTATTATCATGAACCGTTAATTACCTTTAACCGACTGATTGGTTAAGTAAGCGTGAGTGAATAAATAGATCTATTGGGACTGATAATCCCCATCCGGATTTGGTAATTCTTACTGGTCAGGTACGACAGACTGTACAGGCCAACGGATGTAACTCATCTCGAATCGTAACTGGGTTGTCTTTGGTCGGACACCTACCATGGCAACTTTATATAGAAATGTACATGCTACCTTCCACTATTAGCTTCGGTTTCATGAGCTTAGCGCAACGTAAATACCTTTTATGTGAAGTTGTATCTGTTATAACTATCGCATACGTTTTGAAATCTTGTGGTCCACTATAATTACGCTTGAATTAAACCTATGAATTCATCAACATTATGTTGATGTTTTAAGCATGTTTTTCTCAGGTGCTTAGCTTGGATTTTCAAGGTGTTCTGTAGAAGTCTATGTCCAATGTGACTTCGACTGATTTCAAGACTATCATTATTCATACTCGTTATCTTTGTCAAAACTTATTATTGCTTCCGCTACGTTTTCATTTCTGCTTCCGCTATGTTTTTAATTACTTTGAAATGGTTTGTAATACTTATTTACTTTTAAATTCATGCAACGAGTTATGATTTTCTAAAACGTACCCCTTTTAGAGGTCGTTCTTTATGCTTTGTACTTGAGATATGTATGACGTTACGCCCCCGGACGCTTATTCTGACGGGACCCTATTTGTGGGTGTGACATAAACCACTAAAATGCTATCCTTATACCTATAAACACTTCTATCTCTTCATCTTTATATACATATTCATAACCTCTTCCACCACCACCATCAAACCCCCATCGCCACCACCACCATGAAACCGTCACTACCACTAGATCCGACCAAATCTGGTCAAGATCCGTCTAAACCACGGTTGTGGTGGTTTTGGTAGTTGTTTCCGGCGGATCCACCTAGACCAACATCACACCGCAACTGCCACTTGGTGTTAAAAGACCGACTATGGTGGTGGTCGGATTTGGTAAAGAAAGATAAAGAGAGCGTGATTGTGTATTGTGTTTGTAATTATGAGAAAAAAGATATAAAGGTGTATTGTGTGTTAAAAGGGTGTATGGCGGTTTGATGGCGCGGTTAGTGTTTGATGATGGGTACGGTGTTTGGTGGCGGTTAAGTGAGAAGGCCGGCGAGATTCTGGAGACAGAGGTAGTTAGTGGGGGTGATCTTTGAGTTTTTGTTTTTGTGAAGAGAAAGTGAAATATAATTGAGTGAAGAGAGAGATAAAGATAAAAGTATGTCTTTTTTATGTTAAAAGTGAAGAAAGAGATTAGATGAGGGAATGAATGGAGTGATTGTGTGAAATGACACAAACACCCTTATATTTAATAGTCAAACAAGTCAAACTGACATGGTTAACGGAGTTGGATTGAAAGTGGAACGAAACTATGCCTTTTAGACCAAAACCAAAACTTAATTGAATTTTGGACCAAAAGTGAAAAACGCACCAAACCACAAGGACCAAGATTCTATGCCTACTTAACTCTAAAAGTAGCTTATCCGTGATTCGATGAAAACAAAGATTTTAAAAGAGTGTTTGGAGTTTCTGTTTATTTGATACACTGTTATTGAAATGAAGCTAACAAAATCTCTAAAATTAGCCAAGAGGTATGCCTATTGTTAGTTCACTTTAGTTTTAACTTTTAAGTACTGAACTTCTATAGTATTAATGATTATCCATTAGTGTCTCAATATTACAAGATCTCAATAGTTACAAGACTTTGAATGAAAAAAACACAAGTAATCAATAGCTTGGATATTGGGCATTTGGTAATTTCGTTCTTGCTTTTTTTTGGTTTGTGGATGCTTTGAAACACCTTTTTCCTCTGGATGAGTTCCTCTCATGGTCTAAAAGGAGCTGATAACATCAAATATTTAATACTTTTTAATAGCAAAATTCCCCCTATATTACCTGCAAATGTTTCACTAACACTCGAAAATAAGATATTTTCTATCATTTTGTAGTTTTCAGGTGAAATGCAGGAAAGTGACAAGAAACAAGAGAAAAAGGACTCAAAGTGTAAATATTTAAAGAATGTTACGGCGTAACACCAAAAATGGTTACACCGTAACATAAATTATGTAAGTACGAAGATCAAGGACAAGGTTACGGCGTAACACCATATCCAGTTACGCCGAAAACAAATATTTAGAAGGAAATCTTACCCAAGATAAGGTTACGGCGTAACACCCCTTATGGTTACGCTATAACCATGAAGATCTACAAATATGGAATGAAGATCACGTACATATGGAAATTATTTGAAGGTTACGACGTAACACCATATCTGGTTACGCCGTAACAACTGCTTAAATATGGAATGCCGTGTAAGAAGGTTACGGCGTAACACCTTTATCAATTATGTCGTAACATGTTCAATACCTATAAATAGAGGCCTCATTCAAGCTATTCCGACATCACTTCCTCCACAGCCAATTAGAGAGGCGACAAAGGCTTCCAACCTTTGAAGAATTCCACCTGGAGTCCAAGGGAGATCACACTATACTTACTTTTTGTATTTAATCGTTCAAATGCGAATACTGTAAGAATTATGAGCTTTCAATCTATGATTTCTTCTATTTCTTGTTGTGTTTCCGTTACCATGAGCGGCTAAGCACTTAAAGTGCTGGCCTAGTTATGTAATTACTGTTGTTATGATGTTTGTTTCCTGTTAGATTATGGTTTCGTTAGATATTCCTTGACTATCGTGTAACCCTGGGTTTTGGTAATACAGGTGGTTTGGACCTGGTTTGCCCCATTATTAGATTGTCTAGTCAAAATGGGATCCAACGGGTACTAGGGAGGATCTATGACTCCGACCCCTAGTGTAGGAACTAACCGTTCTCTGCACTTATCACTCAATATACTTAAAAAGCATAGGAACTCTTTCAGAGAGGGTTAATAATCTTTATAGGTTATTAGATATGTTTTGGGAATAGTTGGGATTAATCACTACAACCTGGATATCCTACCTCCTATACGATTTGGACTGAGTCAGAATCGCAGGAAGTATAGGATAGACTGCATATGCATATTCAAGTCTATCTACCTTAGAAACCGCTAATGAAACCATAGTTTAACATTGCACAAGAAAATGTTTTCATAACAATAGTAATGAAGTAACTAGGTTAGCATATTTTCTCTCTTGATATCTTTAATTCTTTTAATTTTAGTATCTAATTTTATTGTTATTTAAAATTCCTTTTAATTCAAATCAAAAATTATTTTCAAACGTGACATTTCAAATTAAAACTAATTACAACTTAGCTCTTGGGACGACCTCGGATTTACCATTCTATACTACCCACGATCGGGTTCTCTGCCCGTTAGTGCGTTGTCAGGTAGATCGAGTTTTATAAATTTAAAACTTGGTAAAAATATTTTTTAAAATAAAATACGCATCAAGTTTTTGGCGGCGCTGCCAAGGAGCTAATACTTTTAGTTTTAAAGTTTCCTCAAATGAGAACAAGAAGAAGCAAAGCAGGGACGGTTATTCCGTTTGCTAATCCGGAAAGACAATTTCGAGCAAGAAGAGAGGTTTCGCCTGTACCTATTCATAACATCTATACTTTCTACGAATCTGAGTCATCCGAGTCAGATACAAAAAATGCAGATATTGAAACCCTCACATTAGTATAGTACCAAGCTCTCGACCTAAACAACACTAGGAGAAGATTCACCTATCCTGATAAGTCAACGTTTAAAGTTAAAGGACAACTTCTAAGAGAATTACGTAAGATTTCCTTCTTAGGTGGTCCAACCGATAGTGTTGTCGAACACATCAGTAATGTGCTTGAAATTGCTAGCATATTCAATGCTCAGGAGTCTACCCTTATACAACTATTCCCTTTGACTCTGGAAGGAATCGCTAAGAGATGGTTCGAAAGAACATCGACCGAATGTACGAAAAGCTGGAGTGATCTAAAACAAAACTTCATCTGAATATTTTGCCCTCCTGCGATGATATTCAAACAATTGAGTAAAATCAGAAATTTTAAGCAGAATGAAGGAGAATCCATTTTTGATACTTGGGAAAGATATAACGACCTACTTTTCAAGTGACCTTTTCACGATATCAATGATCACCAAAAGGTAAACACCTTCTATAATGGATTAAATAGCCAAACTCAACGAGCTGTCGACACAAACGGTCTTATTCCTGGGTTGACAGCTTCAGATGCATTAAAGTCAATCCAAAAATTGGTTGAACATTCGCATAAATGGCATTGCGAGGAAAATCACATGACTACCCGTGACCCATTACGTATTATCACCGAAAAGCTGAAACTATTAAATCACAAAATGGAAGAGCTAAAAGTAGATTTTTGCAAATTGAATACGGATGATGACAAAAGAAGTTACTATGATAAGGTTAAAAGCATAAGATATAGCAAAATCGACTACGATAAGACCTACACTGAACCTAGCGATCGTCCAACCAACCTTAAAGACAAATTCGAGCAATGTCTGAAGGAATCTGGCGAAAGACAAGCAATCTAAAATGAGCGGATGAAGAAGATCATGATAAGTACTGATCTAAGTTTAAAGAATCATGATTCCTCTATAAAAAGGTTAGAGCAAAAATTAAATCACCTCGCTCAGTTGATCTCCACACACAACCCTAAGCACACTCTGATGCCTAAAATTAAGACATTTGATGAAAAAGTAAAAAGACGCATCCTTGAGGAAAATAAGGAACCAACTACAACTCATGATAAACCAAAACAACAATTACAAAAAGTAGTTTCTCATGAAATTAAGAAATTACCCGAACGCTACTCCGCTACCCTTCAAAATAAACTTCCTCCGAAAGAAACCGATCCTGGAAGTTTCATCCTTCCTTGTATTATCAGAAACTACTCCATGAGTAATTCTTTAGCTGATATAGGGGCAAGTATCAGTGTTATGCCCTATTCCTTATTCAAAAGATTAGGACTTGGAAGCTTGAAACCAATTAAAATGACTATCAAAATGGCTGATAGATCCATCAATCTCCAAAAGGGATAAAAGAAAATGTACTAGTGAATATTAGTAATTTCATGTTTCTCGCTGATTTCTTCGTTCTCGACATCATGGAAGATGAAAATGTTCTGATTATACTAGGCAGACCCATGTTGGTAACTGCTCATGCAAAGATTGATGTTTACGGTAAAAAGATCTCTCTAGGAGTTGGAAATGATCAAGTAGTTTTTAATATCAATAAGAAAGAATCTCCCGCATTTATTTCTCCTATTTGCGTTATAAACAAATTAGATAAAACGCAAGAATTAGATGATTTAGTCATGAATGACGAAAAGGTAGGGGACTTTGAAAATTACTTATCACCCGAATACGGAGGCCAAGATATAAGGAAGATTTTAGTATGACGCTTTGTGATCCTGAGAAAAGAATGAGCATAGGATTGGAAGAATTTGTTGATATAGACGACATGTGGGATGACCTAGATCCAGGGATTCTATCCAATGAAAAAGCTAAAACCAAATTTTTAAAGAGCGGTGGTAGAATCCATTTACACAACCCTTATAATTTACAACTTTCTTGCAAAATATGGTTTGTTAACTTTAACCCCTGTTTCGAACCACAAACCCCTTTCAACATAATGTCCAGAAAAGCCTACAACACCATCATGAATCATGAACTAATGTATTCAGGAATTAACATGGTGGGACTTGCTAAAAATTTATATGTGTTCATAGGAAACCACCAATTCTTAGTTGATTTTGTCGTTCTCAAAAACATTAGTGAATTTGTGGAAAAGGGATTAACCGAAGTTCTGTTTGGACAACCTTTCAAAGAACAAATAGGACTAGTTGAAGACGGGGGTAAAGGAACACTTTGTTTAAAATCGGTAATAATAAAATAATATTTCATATGCCATGAGCCGAAAAAGCCTTTAGAAAACAAAGGGTAAAACAACATAACTCAATGGGAACCCTGTTAAAAGTTAGTGACGAAGATAAGAAAAAAGTAATCCATAAGCCTGAAAAAAAGATTAAAGGGTTTTACAGAGGTTGCCTTAGTTTAGGAAATGAGTACAAATATGATCAGGAAGTTGTAGATTGGATTCGGGGATGTATTGATGACGGGGTGACGTAGAATAAGCATGAGTCTAACTTAAAGACTCGGTAATAAACAAAAGTGCTTGTCGGGAGACAACTCGTCCTTTATTTAATGAAATTTCCTTTTTGCATTAGTTGGTTTGCATGTTTCTTACTTTTTTTGCAGAATCCAAAAGCTAGGAGGCAATTATCGAGACCGAATTGACTCATAATCATGTGATAACTTTTCTAAATCTACAGCAGTTACGCCGTAACAACTTTATGTAGGATCCCGTAATCACTTCACTTCATATATCATACACGAATCGAATCAAGAAAGAAGATGAGTTGTTTTGTAGAGAGAGAAAGAAGAAAGAGAGATAAGAGAAAATAGGAAAGTGGAATTATTTAAAATGAAACAACTAACTTTTCCAAAGAGGAAAAGTTACTTATATACCCCGACACATTAAGTGACGTTCGGGATAATTGACTAGGACCCGGGCTCGGGTTTTGCTTGGGATTAAACCCGAAACATATACAATATTAGATTAACTATCGAGCCCGATTCCCGATACTTTCCTATTACAACGTTAACTAATTGATTGACCGAGACTTAAATACATAATGAACGAACTTCATGTTCGACTCAATATTTTGAGGCTAACAATCTCCCCCGAAGTGAGTTCATTGATGACACTCCTTCATGAGATCAATGAGATTGCTTTTTTCGTTAAGCTCATGTGGTCTTGGTCTTTCTCTTTGTTCTTTGTTGTAAGCTTGTTCCTTCATGCTTTGTGATCTTGACTTTGAGCCTTTGTCATTGTCTTTATCGTTTATGCCATCTTGCGATCTTGAGTATTTGACCAACATGCTCATACTTTTGCATTATCTTGAAAGCTTCAAATCAGAGTTAGCGGAAGTCTTTGTCTTTAAATCTTGAGCTTTCATGATAGTTTGTCTTTGTAGAATGAGCATGAATATGGGGTAATAAATTCGTCTTTGGTTGTTTGATACAGTCACCACGTTTTAACTGCAGGTTCAGTTAGTGTTAATCGAGAAAATTGCTTTTGAAATCAATCAAGTATTACTTGTAAAAGCGTTTATGTAACAACATCGGGAGTTTTAATCTTTATCAAATGCATCAAACCGTCAATTCATTTAATGGAACATATCGATATCAGTTGTCACAAGTTTGTTTTATATAGGAAATCTCGGAAGTCACATACCAAGAGTTGTTTGAGGTTGACTCATGCAGGAGTTTCCATCTTCATGTGAATACATAAGTATCACTCGGATGTTTCTGGCATATATCACAATGATATTGCGTAGGACTTTGTTACAGCTTGTAACTTGTAATGTTCACAGTGTTTGAAATGGATGTGTCCTACAGATTTTTATTGATCTTTTGCTCTAGAATCGATTAGTGCATTTTGGTTAGTACTCAGAGGTTGAGCAGATTGCCACTATTATATCACCGATTCGGAATGAGATGTCAATAGATAACGTGTGTATCTCCGTGACAAATGAGACAAGTTTCTGTTGAGAGAAACCCGAATGGCTGGGAAGGGTTGTGCATTGCATCACTGGGTCCATGATGTCGTTTTCAATGTCAACAATCAACTTGTGATTCTGACAGCATATGTATTGACCCAGTTTCTGCCTTAAGTTGTGTGGAGGGCTTCTTTCTTTAGACCCTTTATCCATACATTTCTTTTTCATTCTTCAACGCCTTCAATGCTTACAGGACGTCATTACTAACACCTTGTTTGATTGTTCCTGTGTTAGCTCAATCTTAGTTCGGGCATTATTCCCCCTATACATTCATCTCCATCATACGTAAGGACTGCTATTTCTAACTTGGATTATCTTGGGTTTGATCCTCCGGTTCTGGGTGGATTTAGGATGATTCTTAACCTAACCACTTATGACTTCAGAATCGGTGTGAAATTAAGTTGTGTTGGGTATAAGATCGACCATAAACCTTTTCTTACTGTTCAGCACATGTGTGATTAGATCATATTTTAAATAATTTTCTCCCTTATTTTAAATAATTAAACACTTAGGTTTTTGAAAATTACTTATGAATTAAAAATATGTCTTGAAAATTTCAGGGGAGAACAATATTATTAGATGCTGTTTAGACACATTTGTGATTTAATGTTTTGTATACATAAGGAACTGTCGTTGTTGATGTTTCCAAGAACACATTAAACTCTTTGTTTTTCGAAAAAATCCCCCTCAAAAATAGGACCAAATTGAAAAATTGTTGTCTTTTGATAACATTGTGAGGGTTGGAGTGTTGAACACACAAATTTGAAAGATTAGAATTGTCATTTAGAAATTCTTGAAAATCGTGGTTCAACTGTTTGAAAAAACAAATGTAGAGGACTTCTCTCTAACGCTAAGGGTAGCGCAACTGAAATAGTTACACTATCTTTTTATTAAGCTAAAAACATTGAATTCTTGTAGACAGCTCAGTGACCGGAGGAAAGTTAATTTTCTCGTTGTGGAGGATAAGTTATTTTCCTTAATTTATTTGAAAGTACGGGTTATGTATTGTTTTTTTTTTTTGCACATTATGCCATCTTAGAAAATTAGAATTGGACATTGGTTTTGAAAACTATTGCAAACTCTCGCTCGTACTTCAATTGACACACCCGTGTTGTCAATGCTAATCGACATTTCTAAAGCACGTAAGGTTATCGATTACCAGAGGATAAGCACGTAAATGTTATCGATTCCAAGAGACATGTCGAGAAGAATCTTTTTGGAAATTTTCTGTTTTTTCTGATTTTGTATTTATTTACCTGTTGTCCTTAGCATTGCTATTTGATGGTGGAATAGTAATTCCAACTCTTGTCGTGATGTAGTTGTCTTGACTGCTAGAGGAACAACTTTTGGAACCAACTTTGAACTTGACGGTTCATTGCTGTGGACGTGAATTCCGAGTTCTGAACGGTTATGATCAGAAGTCATTTGATGAAGAACGAGGCCTGAACTGATGTGAACAGACGTCATTTGAACAATGAAGACCGAGGCTTGAACTGCTTTGATCAAACGTCTTTTGAACATTGAGGAACGGGGCCTGAAGTGTTATTTTCAGCAGACACCATTTGATGTAGTGGTGCGAGGTCTGAACTGTTGTGATCAGACATCATTTGAACAATAACGACCGAGGCTTGAACTGTTGTGTTCAAACGTCATTGCTGAAGATTTCATCTTTTGTGAAACCATTCTGGCACTGGTTTCTTAGATATCAGTAATTTCAGCAACCACACTCTGAGATTTTCCTGCTTTTCATTGTATAGTGCATCTGCATTTAGGTTAATTCTTTGTTGCTTTTGACCATTGAATGACGTACCTGCACTTAAACCCAGAGTTTGTTTGCATGCATGAATATGAGGGATATCTACATTTGAACCATGTGTGGGTTCATTTTCAACCTTACCCGTACAAGAGTTGAGTAGCTTTCCAGTTGGAACCCACCTAAGATAAACAGTCTTGAGAATTATACCCGTTAGTTGCCACCTAAGACAAGATCTAGGATTCATTGTTTTCTCAGGGACAGTGGTAGTCTTTTTGTTTGAGAACCTATGTCCTGTGGGGATATGTCTTTCTGGTTTCTTTGATGCACTTGACTTTTCTATGGGCATATATCTCTTTGTTGTCTTATGGGATTTTGTATCCTTATTCTGTGTAGAGGCACAAGGATTTAACCTTGAGAGGTATTCTAAGACGCATTCATCATGATTTGCACTGTAAAGGCACTTTTTGCATGTAGGACATTGCAAGTCATTGAACTTCAAGAAAGGCTTTTGTTTCCTATGTTCTCCTAAGTGAACATCTTTGTTTGAAACCCGACTACTCATTGATGCTTGCCAATTCCTAGGTTTTGGTTTGCAACCATTAGCAGTGTTGGGTAATCTAGCAGGATCAATCATACTAGGTTTTCCATTCACATCTTTGTCTTTCTGAAGTTGTGCACTTTTCTTAGCTTTCTCTAGGTAGTAGTTATGAACCATGTCATTTGAGCCTACTTTTTCCCTTGGTGACTGATGTGACACATGCTTTGGGCAATTCCTAGAGGGGCCAGGTGCAATCACATTGGTGTTTCGAACTGCTTGTTTTCTAATCTGAGGCAAATTCTGTTGAGTGACTTGTTTAAACAAACCATCCGACACATTAGTTTTATTAACCGACTGTTTCGTTTGAAAACTTCTCATTTCAGGAGAATTTGAAAAAGGAGTCGGTTTTCCTAAAACTGATGGTTTTGGAATTCGTTGAGCATTTGGTTGTCGAACAACAGATGGTTTATCAAACTGAGTTTCCACAGACTTTCCTTTGCATTTCTCAATGAGTTTCTTTAACTTACTGATGGCTATGTTCTTGTCTTGCATTTGAGCTTTTAAATCCTGTATTTCATGATATTGTTCGTGTTCTTTTTGAAATACATTTGATCTATTTTCTTTGCAAACTGAGTTGTTTTTCATTTGTTCTTTACATTGTTGTAAAGCAAGTTCAAGAGAAATCAAGTGGTTTTCAAGTTTAGCAAAACTCTTTAAAAGCTTATTCTGAACTTCTTTGTTAACAGATTCAGTTTGTTTCGAAAGCTTTTGTGCAAGACATTCACATTCTTTGACTTTATGATGATACACGCATTGTAATTCAGCATAAGCATTTAAATCAGACAGAGAATGCAAGTATGAACATGTAACATATTTAAACACACACTCTTCGAGAAGTAGATTATATATGTTTGAAAAATCAGCCTTTTCAGATTCAAGTTCATCAACCTCTTTTTCAAGGGATTTAACGTACTTATAATCTTCATGCATTTCCGTTTTAAGTTCATGTTCAAAACGAAAAACTATCATTTTGAGTTTTTATGGAAAGAGGCATTAATAAGGTTTTTATCAAAACATCCATATATTTAGCAGCTGGCACCCAAAAATAATCACTAGTATGTTTAAACCAAGCTTGATCAACAATTTCTCTAAATTGATTGATGTTAAATGTCATGTCGTTAAAAACTTACTTTTACTAATGGATTTCAAAACGGGTAGAAAGGCAACGTTTTTAGCAATGTTTGGTTTTGTTCTAACAAACAGTTTTCTCCACATTGTCTTCCTAACTTCTTTTGCACGTTCCAACTGATAAAGATACTCCAGTGAGGGTGCTTTGAAAATTTCATAAAGACTATTCTGTCTTGTGTAATCATATGGTTTAACATAATCTTTATTCAATTTTGATCTACTCTCATTTGCAAGAGTCATGGTCTCTTCCCTATTGGGGGCAAATCTGTTTGCAAGATCAGAAGTATCATATGGGATCTCATACAAACAGGGCTTTTCAGATTGAGCTTTCTTGAGGTACCTTGGATTAGCAAAGGTTGGTCTACCATTATATGTCGAGCATTTGGGTGCTAACATATGAATGGTCTGAATTGACTGATTACGAGTCTATATGAAGCTAATGTAACCTTCCTTTTAAACTTGGAACAGTTTTTGTCTTGAAGTTGCTTTTTTTGCTTTATCCATTTCGCAAGATGAACACTGTTGATCCTTTACATACTTCAACTTTGGTAAGCCGTTCACAATGTCATTCTTAGAGAGAAAGTTAATGGTGTCGAAGGTAAGATGAGAAAGAAGACGATGCCATAACCATGCTTGAGTTGGTAAATCCTTTGCCATGAAGCATATTAGAGTAGGTGAAGATGATTCCTGAAGAGCTATTGTGTAGAGATCAGATCCACGAGTAAACGTAAGTAGGTCGTTTCCCTAAAGATCTCTAACAAAGCATGTAGATATTTTGAATGCAACTTCCAAATCCGCATCAGAGAATTGACCAAAATAGAATAAACTATGATTTAAGCCTTCGACATAAAACCCTTTGTATCGTAACGTTCCCTTGAACCAAATTTCTGTAACAAAGAATTGGTGCAAATTGATCATTATCGAACCTCATCGTACCTAGATATTTTTCAACAAAATTACAAAGAAACTTGAGGTTTCCCGTCATGTGCTTTGTGCATCTTGAGTCTACGATGAATAGGATGATTTGTACGATCTTTTATAATGGCTCAGCATCATTGGTAGGTCCTGAAGTGTCATCAGCAGCATGTAAGACATCCTGTATCTTTGCCATGTACATGTAATGTGCTTCTAATTCTTGTTCATATGGCTCTTCATCAGTATCGTGAAGCCATTCTTTCTGCACGCACTTAAGGTATAAACCTATAAATTCCTTCCATTCAAAACTTCATCTTCTCTTTGTGTAACCCATAATCCTTGACCCTCTTTTGAGTTTTTTGCACTCCTTAGCAAATTTTCAAAACTCCCTTGCAATTGAAACACTATATCTTAGACTGCTGAACTACTTGATTTGCTATAGTTTCCCTATTCCCAACAACTATCATTGTCCTCTGATTCCCAAAATGACAATCTATATGTCATTCCTAGTTCTTGGAGACATATCCACATTCTGTCCCGTGTTTGATTAAAGTTTTTGAGGTAGTTGTTTGGTATTCAAAGATGTTCATGAAGTGTTTTTGCAATGAGTGCCAAACTTTTCAGCAATTGCTTATTTTCTCTAGCCTAGTTCTTCATCACTATCTTCTTCAGATGCTGACTCAGATTGAGGTGAAGGTGGTTTAACAATTTCTTTTCCTTTATTTCTTGTAGTAGCATAACTTCTGGTTAATGTTATTTGTCTTGATGAGTGTGCATGGTTTTTGTAATGTTTTATTGATTGAGGTAAAGTAAATTTGGATAATTTGAGTACAGCAACAAGTGCAAGAGGATAAAGAATCTTAGCATCCTTTCTGCTCTGAATCACATTAACTTCATTTGGACACTAATTTAGAATGTCAAGAGTTTTGTGATAGATTCGGTGTCCGAGTTATAGCTTCTATTGACAATTGTTACAAATCATGACCAGTCTGGCTGAAGTTAGTTATACAAAATCTGAACATTCACCTGCATGTGTCAACTTACAATTTGTTTCTAACCGATTCCATTCATCATTTAGTAGAAACTTGAGTAGATAACAGCCCAATAATTTCCCTCTGTTAAGGTAAATTTGCCAAAAAAGACCGAAGCTCCATCGTAGAGTGACCGAACTTCCTTGTTCGACTCAATAAATTGAGGCTAACACTTCCCACATTTATTTAGCACTAGAGCATGCATACATAGTGGATTAGATGTTATCTCCAATTCCATTCAGTATTATGTGGATTGCTTCAGCTTCAACATCAATCAACTTTATTTTCTTAGGAATAGTGTTGATGTATGTTTCTTCTATGACCACGTGTGGTTGTCATTGATTATCACCTTCTGCTGGAACTACTGGAGTGACAAGTTCTGTTAGGATGTAAAGAGCCTTTTCATTACATTGTCTGAGTTGATCTTTGTTCGGCTATGTGTCAACGTATCTCATAAACCGTGAAGTCCATTGAGCATAGTTACCCGTGCAAGCATTGGTGGACGTTCATTTGAACCAGCTGCCATAACGTTCTTATGCATTTGACTGTTGTTTGATGGAGTAGACATGATGAAATGAAAGTAGTAATTTTTTTGTTTTCATGTGTTGTTGTTTGGAAATCATGATAAAGTTACAAACTTTGGAAGTTAATTATCGTTTTAAGGAAGAAAGTTGTAAGCTTTATTAGGTTTTGAGTGAAAAAGGACTAACAGTGAAATATTTTTGTCGTTTGGAGATCGAGTCTTAAATGTAAATATCACACGTTAAATCTTTAACAAACCAAGGACGAAAAATGTAATTTCCTTTTCGTTAAGGGTTAACAAAAGAAACTATCAATCGTTAAAACGAAGACAAGGACAAACAAAGAAATGATACACTAGTAGAGGGTAGAAAACGTAAAAACTAGCTAGAGCTTGTATTTTTCATGAAAAGAAAAACCCTAACCCTTAACTTATTCTACTCGGTAATAACAGAGTTAAAACTCGCTTAAAGCCCTCGTTCATTGGAGTTGAGGTTTGCTCGACCTAGTTTGTTCAATTGTGGTTCAGTGACCTTGACTGATTCTTGAAACTCGTTCACCTGACCGAATTTTAAGGTTCGCTCAACTTTAACCAAAGCTGAAGGTTTGGTGGTGATCGAATGTTGAGGTTCACTCAACGTATGCGTTTAAGTCCTTCACTCACCTTGAACAATTTTGTCCTTAGTTGGAGAAGACTCGTTGAACCAAGGTTTGTTGAAGTCATTCGTTGGGGTGACAGAATTTTAGGTTTACTCGACATAAACCAAGGATCGCTTGGTTACGAATCACACAAGATTCAATTTTTGTTGTAAGAGTAGGTTCGTTACTTGTCTTTGGTACCTGGTTTGCTTGTTACACGCTCCTTGTGGTTCGTTCAAATAAAAAAACACAACACGATATGTAACAACTTGTAAACTTAAAAACACAAAAACATACACATTTTAGTTTATAAAAACACACATTTTGTAAAAATAGTCATTTAAATATCAAAAGGTGATGTTTTTATTTGTTTTGGAAGTAACGTAATATAATCTTGCATATTTTATTGCGAAACGTATGGAGTTAGTTACCAAAAAACCGCGGTTGATTATGCCATATGGTATGTTATTAACTCGCATGTTCAAACATGTCATAACCATAAGTTACGGGGTGTTGGATGATTACTATGACTTGCACGATCGTGTCATGTATCCTCTTACCGCTCAACAAGAGCATAAAACTCGAAAGGATTATGGAACGAAAAGAGGTCGTCGCTCCACTTCCTCTTCATCCACCTTCGTTCAACCATCCTCCTCTCATCTTAACGATGATGATGATGATGGAAATGATGAAAGGACCTCGCGTGCAAGTACTCCTTCTCCAACCCGTTTTGTCAATTCATTACCAAATGATATTCCTCGAGTCTTTTCAAACCCACCAAATATCGACCCTAACATGGAACCATTCTACTCTAGTCAAACTGAAATTCTAAACCGTCAACTCCAACTAAGAGATGAGCAACGAGGTGGAATAGGGTCAATTGGGAAGGGCTTCAAAAAATTGTGGAGAAAAATAAAGAAGTGAGCAATTTGGATAATTGCTATAAGACAACATAGTTATATTTACTACTTTATTATGCTTGTTGGTACTTACTATTACTATCTATGCTTAGGTACTTGAACTTATGATATTTAGTAGTCTTTTAGAAGTTAGTTTGGGAAACCTAATTTGCCTTGGATAATCGTTCCATTTTATAATCCCGATGGGAATTTTTCCCTTCTTCCGCCTCTATTATGGAGGGGACGTCTCTTCTCTAGATGTCTCGTATCTCCATTTCTATCCCCCATGAACAAATCAATTCGGGGGGAGTCAAGCTAGTGACTCGTATTAAAAACAAGCACTTCGTGGGTGGAAACCCATGCTTATCCTTATAATTTAACAATATTAGTATAGTTAGTAGTTTTTATAATTAGTGTGGGGGAATGCTTCTCTCCTTGTTGTGTTTTGTGGGTGCTCGTTTTTGCTTGCAGGATTCCCTTTGATCATGTAGACCTCCGTGCTTGTTTTCAATCCTCCAATCACTCGGTCTCCGATCATCTTCTTGTTTATATCATGGGAATCCTTAATCTTGATCATATATATATATATATATATATATATATATATATATATCTGATTTTATTTCCCCTTTCACACTTGAAATTTTTTGCATTTGCGTTTTTCGTTCCTAAGTGTGGGGGTAAAACCCGATATTTTTTAACATTGAGGCCACTGTTCCTTTCTAAGTGTGGGGGGGATTTCTATCGAAATGATCATATACATATGCCTTGATGTGTCCCTTGAAACCCTGTTTTAACTTAAATATTGCTTTATTTTTATGCTAAAAAATATCTCTAAGTTATTGTTAGATATGTGAATTAGTTGGCCCGTAGAACTAGTGAGATTTTTTACTCGACCGAGTATTTTTCTCTAGCTTTCCCCTTAGCTTTTTAGACTAAGCATTTGCAAAACTTTAAAATTTTGTAAAGAACGAAAAATGATATAGTTAAATATAAGTTAGATGCTAAGCGTGGAGTAGTTGGATCTCTTTAGAGCTCATAGAGGTTAATTGTGGCTTTTTGCTCCCACCAGCTTAATAAACGTTATATAATTGTTAAATAAATAAAGTTACTTTGATTTTTGTGATTCTTAGTTTAAATCCCTTGTAGAGATTCCTTCTGGTGAAAGTAAGGTACACATCAAGGTTCTGTCAGTGTTGTGAGACGCTATCGGGTCTTGTCGGTTAAGACGCCCGATGTCTCGGAAGCTACAAGACCACATGACTTGAAATTTGGCTATAAAAATAATAAATAATAACAATGTGCTAAACCGAAGCCAAAATAAGACCACTGCTTCTTGTCGGTTAGGACGCCCGATGTTGCCGTCGTTAAAAAGGTGGAGGTAACAATCATAAAAATGATAATCCGAGAGTGATAAAAGCTTGATGTCGCTTCGCTCCTCATGTTGCAGCCTTCAAAAAGGTCGAGGAAATTTCAGAGGTCGAAATAAGACTACTGTTTTTTGTCGGCTCGCTCCCGATGTTGCAGTTGTTTAAAGGACCATAAGCTAATATTGTTGCATTAATAATAACAATAAAGCCAAATTTCAACTCCGGGGATATCTAATAAGCCTCCGTCTCTGGACTCGTAGATGATTTGTTTCGGATGAAATAAAAGGATAACCCCTAAATCATACGAAATTAGAACCTTAATGTGGACCTTATTCTCACCATATCGTCTCTTTATGAAAGGATTTCAAACTAATTATGGTCTAAACCAGGCACCTTTATGATAATAAGGACATAATTTATTTGTCAACAATAATAATAATAAAATCCTTAGAGGATTTAGGAATAAGGGAGCGAAAAGTAGCTATGTGTACACAATTAGCATTTATGAGTAGTGTTAGCATCTAATCTTATATTTGGCTATGATTTCGTTTTAAGCTTAGTTTGGCAATTGTGAAAAGTTGAGGATGATGAAATCCCGTTCTTAAAGCCTTTTTTAATAAATTTTATAAAAATTATATCTTAGTGTTTATCTATTATTAAATAAGTGGTTAAAACGGGGGCGCTTGCAAATTAAATGATTTTTGAACCTTCTTAATGGACCTTTTCTGTTCTTGTTTGATTGTGAGGGGTCATAAGTTAAGGGGGGGTTAAATTATTTCTTTCCGGGCATGTATTATTTACATTGCGTGTGAGACCAACAATGGCTTAGTGTGGGGGAATTTGATGTGTGCTAAAACACACATCCTTATAACCCCGGAAAACACTATAAATGAGACTAAAAATACTAAATTATGGATAATTATCTTGCAAATATGTTTGTTTGGTATTTTTATGTCTTGCAGGTACTAAGGATTGAAAACGAAGTAAAAATGGGTATTTTCGGGTTCGTTTCGATCGAGAGTGCTTATTATTCAAGATCAAGACGAAGCCATTAATATTTCCCGAGCATGCCATTGGAAAGAGCACGGAAATTCAAGTCAGACGGTGCCTTCATCTCTTATAGGGTCGGCCCGACTCCATTTATATGGGTCGGATCGACCCATACTTATTAAAACCCAAGCTAAACAATCCTTTACACAAGTCCAGCCCAAGGGATAAGAAGAATGCTCAGCCCAAGAAAGAAATAGACTTGGCCCAACTATTACAAGTATGATTTAAATCCAAGCCCATGTAATTGAGTCCAATTCATGTATTGTTGCTTATATCAAACGCAAGAAAAAAGGCCCAGCAGGAAATAAAAAGTCCAAACCCACTTGTGCTTTAATAAACACAGCAATGATAAAGATAAAAAGGAAAAGCAGCGATTGACCAGATCATGTGCGACTAAATTAAATACCCTACACTCACGCGAGCTTCCACTATCTTTCTTTTGGCCAATAAACTCTCGACATGTGGCCTTCATAACTTATAACCAATTGAGATAAAAGGACAACAGAATTATGTGAGAAATGAGAATGCGTATATTAAACACAAATAAAAGCCACTAGTCTTGCATTTCATTAGTGATCGGGCATCCTTTTCGCTTGGCAGTTAAGAGGCGGTTACAGAAGCTTCTAGAGCCAATGTGATTGGCCTTAATTATCAACATTCATGGAGGTACTAAATGACTAAATTGCCCCTAGATCTTGGATGCTATAGGCGGCTGCTTCGAAAGACGAAAATACCCTCCCACACTCTTTTTTGCTATAAAATGAACACGTGCATCAGGCCATATTTTGGCATTAGATGTAGTTTAATTTTCAACACTCTTTTGCTATAAAATGAACACGCATCAGGCATATTTGGTATTAGATTTTAGTTTAATTTTCACATAGTAGTAGTAGGTGTAGTTTTAGGAGTAGGAGTAGAATAGTTTAGATTATTTTGGGCTTATTGTAAAAGCTTTTAGTTTATCATCTCAACTTATTGTATTAGCTTATTTTATGAATGAATATGCAATTTATTAAGGTTGGTTTTAATTAATGCTTTTTACTTTAGCTTATTTTATCTTTTCTTTTTCTAGCTTATTTCCAAATAAGCTAATCTTATAGCTTATTTTTGGATCCGATCTCTTAAGCTTATATTCTAATAAGCTACTTCCATAGCTTATTTATACTAGCTTATTTTATAGTGTTTTCGATTTAAAGGTTTTCAAGTTAGCTTATTCTAGCTTATTTTTGATTGCTTATTTTTTCTAGATTAATGTTTTTATCTTATTTTTCCAAAACCTTTTAATTTAGTTTTTTTAAAGTCTTATTGAAATAGCTTAATTATTTAGATGTACTAGCTTTAGCTTTTCTATTTCAAAATACTTAATATTTTGAAATTAAAGCTTTTAGCTTATAGCTTATTCATATAGCTTATTTGTCTTAACCTTTTACTTGTCTTATTGTTGATGAAAACTCATTCTACCTCTTTGGCGTGGAGCTTAATGGGTCTTTTATGCTTGTTTCTTAGATAAAGTTTTAAGCTTTTTAAGTATTTATCTAGCTAATTAGTGAATAATGTTGATCCCAATCCTAGATCGATTCTTTACCTTGTAAAGAGTATGTTACCTTGGATAAATCTAAAATAACAATAGTAGAAACTTTGTGTGTATATCAAAGAGTATGCGGAATCTACTCTTTAATATCTAGAAGATATATCAATGAAACAGTAGATATGAATGAATGAACACAAGATGTAACAAAACGCTTCAATATTATTAATGATAATAATACGAGTACTCTATCTTAGTACTAGGGTTGCAACCTTGAAGCTTACAAGACTCTTAATCTCTGGATCTGTGTATGTATGTTTGTGATAGATGTGTTATTGAGATATTAGCGATGTCTCAACTAATGCCCTAGAGCCTCCTTTTATAGACTAAGGAGTCCTAGTCGGCTTACAATATATTCCTAAGATATCTCAATCTTTTCTAAACATAAACGTAATCTTCTAAATAAATACATGTATATCTTGTACATAAATATCTCAACACTTATCTTCACACGTATTCTTGTTCTCCAAACAATCTTTATCTCTTTAACTCGTCTTTATCCTCTTGACAGTAGAAAGTCTTCAAACAGTCGTAATCTTTCCACCAGCAGCACTAATAAACATAAGCAGTAGTAATATTAGTACTAGCAGTACTAATATACACTAACAGTAGTAACCTGTACTAGCAGTCTTAACTTTTACTACTAACAGCACTAACTACTTAGCTTATATTTTAGTCTTCAACACTGAGCAGTCTTAACTTCAACTAACAGCAGTAACTTTATGCTATCAGTACTAAATTATACTAACAGTAGTAACTAGCAGTGGTAACATTATACTACCAGTACTAACCACTTAGCATAATTTCCATTATGTACCTGAGCAGCAGTAACTTCTAAGAATCCATGAAGTCTTTTAAGACCCAACAATCCTCCCCTAAACTTGATGTTCATCTTCTGAATCTTCAAGTTTCTTCTTTAAAAGTCTTCATCACACTTCAGGAAGATGCATTCAAACCTTTCATTTTCCTTTTCGCTGCTTTACCATAAGCTTCAGCAATTGATAACACATCTCATTTTGATGATCAGTTTGAAGTTTCTTGTTGAGCATATTGGTGATGGTAATTGGTGTGAGGGGGTATCTCCTTTCAACCAACATAAAAATGTGAAGATTATCAAATCTTACAAAGTGAACTCCAGATGAATCAATCAACTTCCAAGCAGTCACTCTGTATCCTTGCAACATTCTTCATACATCACTATTTATGTCTGGTTTAAACGTAACTCTCAAATCTCCATACACCACTAATATCCCGTCTTCCATTTATTTTATTTGAAGACCCAAGAAGAAGTTAAACTCTCCCATCATACTCATTTCAAACTCGTCGTGCATGATTTTTGCAAAATCATCATACAAGTTTTGACACGTGGAACCAAATATTATGTCATCGACATATATTTGAACAATGATGAGATGTGACTTAATTTTTTTTGTGAAAAGAGTATTATCAACCATTCTCATAGAATACTCGTGTTTTAGTAAAAATGTTTTTAGTCTATCATACGAAGCTTTAGGAGCTTGCTTAAGACTGTACAAAGCCTTTTTGAGTTTATAAACATAATTTGGTTTTTGAAAATCAATAAAACCCAGAGGTTGAGCAACGTAAACCTCTTCATTTTTAAAACCATTTAGAAAAGCACTTTTTACATCCATTTGATATAATTTAAACGCATTGGCACATGCAATAGCAAAGAAGTATTCGAATAGACTCTAATCTAGCTACCGGTGCGTATGTTTCATCATAATCTATACCTTTTTGTTGATTATATCCTTGTGCTACTAATCTAGCCTTATTTCTAGACACAATACCATTTTCATCTAACTTATTCTTATATACCCATTTTGTTCTAATAAACGATTGATTCTTAGGTAGAGGCACTAAATCACAAATACCATTAGCTATAAATTGGTTTAGCTCTTCTTGCATAGCTACAACCCAACTTTCATCTCCTAATGCCTTATTGACATTCGTAGGTTCTATGGTCGAGATGAAACAAAAGAAATTACTTTGATTTTGGGCTTGTGATCTTAATGTTCTTTGATTAAGATTTCCTATGACTTGTCCTAATGGGTGATTTTTAGACTCTTTAATGTTAATGACATCGTCAACTTTTATGGACTCATCATCAATATTATTTTTATTCTCTACTTTAATATTATTTTTAATAGCTTCTTCTTCATCAACATCATCATCAACCAATGGTGATAATTTGGTGGGAGGAGGACTTTCATCGAATGTCGCGTTGAGTGATCTTTAACTTTCATGGTGTGCTTATTTAAAATAATGTAAGCTTTGCTATTTTGAGAATATCCTAGAAAACACCTTCGTAAGTATTTAATATGAAGAACTTGCTTCCAAATACTTTGAAATATTCTAATGAAGATTTTCTACCTCTATATATTTCATAAGGGGTTTTTACTAGAATTGGTCGGATTAATATTCTATTAAGAATGTAAGTTGAAGTTTCAACGGCGTTGCACCAAAACTTTTGAGGTATGGATTGTTCATTTAACATAGTCCTAGACATCTCTTGTAATGTACGATTCTTTTTTTCAACTACCCTATTTGATTGTGGAGTATGAGGAGCCGAGAAATTATGAGTAATGCCTTGTACATCACAAAAAGCTCTAAATTGTACTTTGTTATCAAATTCCCGACCATGATCCGTTCTAATAGCAACTATAGAACATCCTAGTTGATTTTGTATTTTCTTACTTAATATTTCAAATTTCTCAAAAGCTTCACTTTTAGTTTTTAGAAATTTTGTCCAAGTATATCTTAAATAATCATCTACTATTACTAAAGTATATAAGTTGCCGCTGTAACTCTTAATAGCGGATGAACCAAATAAGTCCATACTCAAAAGTTCTAAACATCTATTAGTAGAAACCAAGTTTTTAGCTTTATGACTTGCATGGGCTTGTTTTCCAATTTTGCAAGCATCACAAAAGTGTTTATCGTATTTTAGCTTAGGTAAATTCCTAACCAATTCTTTGGATGACAAAGATTGGATTGAACACATATTTGCATGGCCAAGTCTTCTATGCCATAAGGTAGAATTATTTACTACCGTGGCAAGACATAATTTGTCTTGAGACTTATTTCCTAATTTCATGACGTATAGACCGTTTTTCCTAATTCCATTTCCTATGACTTTATCATCTTTAATTATTTCACTACCACTCCGTGAATAAGACCTTACACTTATTGTCACAAATTTGACCGACACTAAGTAAATTAAAAGCTAAGTTATCTACATGTTCTACGTATGATATAGTAAGAGAGTCATTAGAAATCGTACCTTTGCCAATGATCTTTCCTTTTAAGTTACTTCCAAAAACAACATTACCTCCATCGTATGCTTTGTAGGTTGAGAATAGACTTTTGTTTCCCGTCATGTGTTTGGAGCAACCGCTCTCTTTAATCCATTCATCTGGCTCCAAAAAAGTTCTCAAGCATACCTAATTAAGCAAAAACAAACTCAAGCGCTTGGTCCCTAATATCTCATGGGTCCAAAAATTTTAGTGTTGTACATCCCTTGCATTTGTTGAAATTGATTGGAATATTGGAATGGGATGCAATTTCCCATATGTACAAAACCTTGATATTGATTGTTATTCCAATTCATAGGATAATGACTTTGGTAAATTGGTCTGCTCGAGTTTCTTCTAGGTTGAGGTGTGTTGTATTTTTGTTGATAAGAATTTTTTTCTAGTGTGGAGGTGTTTAACCTGACTCGGTTTTGACATAACCTAAACCACTCTTAAGGGGTGATTTTAAAGATGGTTTCTTTGACTTTTCAATCTTATTATGTATTAGTTTCTTTCTAGTAATGACAAAATCTGACCGCGAAGACATAGGTTAGATAAAAATGTGTTTTGTCATTTTTTTACTGCTCGACGGATCCACGGATGCAGAGATGGTGGATCCGTGCACCTTAATGGTGGATCCGTTGGTTGCATTTCAAGGATGACTAACAAAGCTAATGGGTTTGTTTCACTTGTTGATGCTTTACTACTATCAAATCCTAAACCTATTTTACAACTAGGTGACTTTTGAATATTCAACATTTCTCTTAATGAATTAGCGCTTTTATCAAATTTTACGAATTTTACTTGAGTTTCCTTAAGTTTAGCGTTTTCTAACTTAAGTATTTGACACGACTCACAAACAATGTCAATTTCTTTGTTTATCTCAAGTTTCTTAATTTTCTCATTCAACTCTAAAATTTCTTTTTCTAAAAGATCTCTTTTAGTTTTTCAAAAATTTTTAATGTGTTGATAATTTTAAGACTAATTTCACATCGATTTCATATTCAAATTGCTTACTATCGTCATTAAGAAAAGAAGCATTATCACTATAATGATAAGAGTTAAGAGTTACCTCATTTGACGATTGAGCCACGAGATAAGTTTCAGTTGGTTTTGTCCTCGGCTTCATCTTTGCTATCGCTCCAAGAACCTCCAATGAACGCCTTTTGGTCCTTGTTTCGTTGAGGCTTTGGACATTCGCCAATGAGATGATTAGGATCACCGCATCTAAAGCATTTCCTATCACTCTTGTTTTCCTTATGCCGAAATGACTTCTTTTCTTCTCGTGGTTGTCTAACAAATCTACCATTTCTTCTAAAGAACTTTTTAAAGTTCCTTACGGCCATAACATATTCTTCGTCATCGCTTTAGGATGTCGAAGTTTCATTGTCACTAGACTCTTTCTTAGCTTTTAAGGCAATGGACTTAACTCTTTCATTTTTTCCTTTATAAATTTCGGATCTTTTTTCATGACTAATTCATGTACTTTTAGATTTCCGATAAGCTCGTCTAGAGCTAGTGATGACAAATCTTTCGATTCTTCAATTGCTGTGATCTTTGCTCTCCATTTAGGATGTAGAGCCCTAAGAAACTTCCTAACATAGTTCTTGCTAGAGAAATCTTCATCACGAGCTTTAAGACTAGTAATAATAGTGTTAAATCTAGCAAAACCGCTATCAATATATTCTTCTTCAAGGATAGTAAATTGTTCATATTGTTGAATAAGAAGATTAATTTTATTATCCTTTACTTGGCTATTACCTTGATGTGTGATTAACAACAATTGACAAATATCTTTAGCCGTTTTACACATAAAAATTCTTTCATATTCCTTTTTAGGTAAAGCATTATAAAGAACCATTTTAGTTCATTGTTTTTGGCAAGTTTTCTTTTAAGATCGTCGTCTTGTTGTTCAAAGGGAACTACTGCTAATATTTGAGTGACTTCGTTTTAGCAACCGGTGGAAAATCACCATTCATGATAATATGCCAAAGATCTAAATCTTTTGCTTTTACATAAGTTTCAATCTATTTATTCCAATAATATAAAATCAATCGCTTTCGAAAAAGGGTGGTCTTTGATAGATTGCCCTTTCAATATTTATCGAAATCCATAGACGTTTCAACCTTTAATGATACAAATTCGTAAAGATCTTCGGTGTGACCTTGGCTTCTGATACCAATTATGGAAACTAGAAGGGGGGTTGAATAGTTTAATCATTTTAAAAATTAATACTTAGATTATCTACTTATGTGAAATCAAGAGATATACACAAGTGTATATGATAGCGACGTAATAAATAAATAAGTAAATGCGGAATATAAATAAGTAAAGATAGGAAAGATCAAACTGATGACACAATGATTTATAGTGGTTCGGTACGAAAGTCCTTTCACCTACTCCTCCCAAAGTAACCACTTATAGTTTTCTTCACTATGTAAACAAGCTCCCTTTAGGCGGAGAAAACCATACGCATCGCTTACACTTTTTTCGATACTAAGCTAAATACCGAGTTCTAGTTCAAGATAGAACCAATCTAACACACTATGTATTTTGAGGCCTAAAACACTATCCTATCATACACATATGATATACACAACTCACAACACATAACACAAGAGATACAAGATGATAGATATCACAAATGTGATGACACAACTAGACTAATAACACTAGAAGCTTCATGTCTTCATTAATGTTCTTCACTAAAGAGTGGAATGATTTGATCACTTGTAATGGATTATGAAACAAGTATAATGATCAAAGAATCTATGAAAATTAAAAAGATAGAAAGAAAATATTAGAAGAGTTGTTTAAATTGAAGATAGAGGCTTTATCTAATTTATAGCCAACATTTGAAATTCAAATCTGGTCCAAACAACTGGATGCACGGATCTACGGATCCACCATTACCTGGATCCGTCCTTTGGTTTTGTTGGATCCATGAGATGCACCCGGGATAATTTTTGTCTTTTTGTGATTAACCCCAAATCTTAACATAATATTCTTATGTACTTAAAAATCAGATTTATTAGATTCTTCAAGAAGGAAAATATTTCTTAGCATAAATAAGGAAATTTTTTTTAGATTTGAGAAGATTTGGATAGATTTCACAAATGTGATGACACAACTAGACTAATAACACTAGAAGCTTCATGTCTTCGTTAATGTTCTTCACTAAAGAGTGGAATGATTTGATCACTTGTAATGGATTATGAAACAAGTATAATGATCAAAGAATCTATGAAAATTAAAAAGATAGAAAGAAAAATATTAGAAAGAGTTGTTTAAATTAAAGACATGAGGTTGCTATTTATAGCCAACATTTGAAATTCAAATATGGTCCAAACAACCGGACGCACGGATTTCTACATGTACCTGGATCCGTCCTTTGGTTTTGTTGGATCCGTGAGATGCAGCTGGGACAATTTTTGTCTTTTTGTGATTAACCCAAATCTTAACAAAATATTCTTATGTACTTAAAAATCAGATTTATTAGATTCTTCTAGAAGAAAAATATTTTTTAGCATAAATAAAGAAAGATTTTCTAGATTTGAGAAGATTTAGAAAGATTTGGAAAGATTGTTTCCATTTATGGTTAATCATATATTGTCTTACATGATTAATATAACTAGCTTATAATTAATCACGTGTTTACTTAAAATCATTTGATTAGAAAGGTTTATGCAAATGATTATTTTTAAGTGCAATAGAAAATATTTTTCTTTGATCATTAACTATGTTTAATAATGTCATATTCATACCTTAAGTTGATTTGTCGTGTCAGTAAACTTCGACTAAATAACTTTTTATGTAAACTTTTATGTATTATGAACATCTCTATTTGTTTACTATCAAAACATGATGATCAATAAATATAAATATCGTTTTTACGCGAATATTTGTATTAACATTTAACTTAGCTAGGCAACCTACTAGGTATGCAACCATGGCGGACTTACACTTTTTCAGAACATTAAGCTCTTAGTTGAGCCAAACGATCATTTCGAGACCCGTGCCGGATATTTGTTGTCAATTAATATCAGAGCGATGAGAAGTTCTGTATGATGCTTGCAAGGAGAGGTATGGTCACAGAAAGACTTAGGTAAGAATTTTTGCCTAACCTTAATCGCGGTCGAACTTCTCCTTGTAGGCATCGATATTTTACAATCACTTTACGATATACAAAGTAAGGCAATGATGATAGTTGAACTCAATTGAATGTGTCAGTCACATATTCTACTTATACCGGTATCTTGGCAGGGCAATATGACTTTAATTAGAATTGCAGCCATGGCCAGTATGTTATGGCGGATATTCTATTAGCAAATCTGAGCCTTATATCTATTTGATTTTTTTTTACTTGATAGCTTTGTTTAGTTAATACCTATAATAGCAGTTTTCCATCATGCAATACAAGGAGCTCATAAAAAAAAATATGCTGTTATCGACCAGAATACCAATGTCCTTGTAAAATACTTATTTTTTTGTTATGAGTTCTTCTAGTGAAGGACGTAACCCGGCTGATGATGCAATTAGCTATATGAACATAGCGAGAGTGTCATATGTGTTATATGAAATTTAGTCCTACGAAAGGCCTTAGTCATCGGTAGAATGCGTTTTACCAAAGAACGACGTGGAACGAAGAAACATGTGTGACAAGTAATTTTATGCGAATTATTTTTTCGCCGCAACCTCTTCGGTTTCCCATCTTTCTTTGTAAACGCCCATCCTATTACTAATCAGGGCCTTTCTTGGAATTGGGATCGAAAGGCACAAACTGGAAGAGTTGATGTGTTGACTTATATATCTTAACAGTCCTGGCATTTCTGAAAGTTCCAATGTCATGTAAGCAAAAATGTCTTGTTTCGATATTTTCTTGTTTCTAAATCTTACTAGCGAGTGAACATAAAATCCCTACTGAATATCAACGACTTGTGATATTGAAAATCTAAAGGGGACAGCTTCGATTTCAGGATTGTTACTTCAAGGTTGTAAGATAATACTAATATCAATTAATATAAGCAACAAATTGGTTAACTGTTGCTCTTAAAAATAGTATGCACCAACATCAACGCGCAGCATATGCCATTTTTAATCATGGTGTAAACAAATTGACCGAAAATCATCAAAAACAAGTGCGTTGCCGAGATAAACACATTGATCGAAATATAATATCACAATTTGTGAAGAAAAAAAAAGTGAACCAATTGAGACATATTATCAAACACCTTATGTGCATACTAAAAACTGATGACAAATTAAAATGTTAATGAGTATAAGTACATTGGTGGTTCAACTTAGAAGCGTTATAATGGGTAGCTAATTATAACATGAAAAAGAAAAAAAACAAGGAGATAATAGCCATTAAAGCATAAAAAAATATTGTATTATGCAAGATAAAATAAAAAAAAGATATACCAGGATATAAAAGGCGACCAGGAAGCGTAGTGGACAGAAAACTAAGAAGTGGTGTTGTTTTTGTTTATTTGTGGTGGTGATGAGTGAACGTCAACAGAGAATTAAACACAAGGAAGGCGGTGAGTTGGGTCGGTGGATCGCTTCCTTCCGGTTTTTCTTTTCTTTTTTGTTACTAGTACTAACTTGTTTTACAAACTTTCTTCAAAATGGACTCAAGCTTTCAATATCTTCACATTTTGTGCATCAAGTGTTAATTTTAATTGCTCCGAACATGATCGCTTTTGATGGACGGATTTTTTTTTCATGCTCATTTGTTAAGAAAATAAAGTTGTTCATTCCGTTTATGTCTGTTCATTAACCATTAGCGAATAAGCATAAATGGACGAACTTAAATGAACATAATAACTAGTTTGATACCCGCGTATAGCGGTGGCGATAAAAATTCCTAACCCAACTCGCTCTGCAATTTCCTACCCGCTTAGAGAATTCGTTTGTTTGGGTTTCCGTAGCTTTCTCGCTTGTATAAAGACTCACACACTCTCTTACCCATCAAACATTGTCTCCAAAAGTATACATATATCCTTTACGAATCAAGTTTGTATTCAAATTAAAGTTAAAGTTCTTAAAAAATTCAAAATAAACCCACTAAAAATGTGAAAAGCTAAAAATTTATAAAAATATATCAAAATGGATGTTGAATTAAAGAT